>KZ061945.1:0-43288 GCA_002091835.1 Anopheles maculatus | reverse complement strand
CGGACTATCTTTGGCGGTGTGTGCGAGCAGGGCGTGTGGAGAAGGAGAATGAACCACGAGCTAGCTGAGCTGTTTGACGATGCAGACATCCTGACGGTCGTCAAAGCCGGAAGGATACGCTGGTTGGGGCACGTGATGAGGATGCCGGAGGAGCACAGCGAGCTCGCTGGCTGGATCAAATGGAGTCAGACTTGAGGGATATCGGATGCAGCCGAGGGTGGAGGAATGCAGCCATGGACCGAGTTTCCTGGAAACGAATTGGACGCCAGGCCCTGTCTACTAGACGTGCTCCGTAGGAGCTGGCCAGCAAACAAAAGATACCTTCTTGTAAATCATTGCTAGCAAAAATTAAGGTCCGAATGCCCGAATTTATTTTATAACTTGTTTAATTCTGTTTATTAAATGCTATTGTTTTACAACTGTTTCATAAGATCTCATCGCAAAGAGCAATGATTGAATACTGTATACACCATTTTTTAGTTTATTTCCGAAACTCTTTTTATCTGATTTTCTCTTTGTTGTTTGTTGTTCTAAGCTCTTAGTTTTGTAGCAAAACACAAGTGTTTTTATTGTTTTGTTTTTCTCTGTGTCTTGATTCTTACACATCCTTTCAGTCAATAAATGATAAAGCATAAGCACTTCTTACAACAATCTAGCCACTCTTACCTGTCGTTCCATTGTGCACGATATTACTAAGTGAAGCGTGCAGTTTTTCTAGCCACAGACACACAACCTTTGCCGGGGCTTAATTCGATCACTTTGCCAAAATTACAACCGTGCCAAAAATGAAACCGTGTCAGGTGAGTTGGTGCTTCAACAATCTCAACCACAATGTTCGATTGAGCATGATGGCGCACATCACGAAAAACCAACCCAAAAGAAAAAGCCGCAATGATTTATATGTTTTTGATGAACGCCGATCGGATTTGATTCACAACAGTGAACCTTCACAGCCCGGTAAACCTCGGCTCGGGGCTCGAAATCAAATCGCAAAAGAAGGACTCGGAAAGATCGGAACCACTTCTTCGCCGGAAGGCTGGCTGGCGGGCCAGAAGGGCAGCCTTTGTGTCTGTCAATCACGATTGATTAAAAGTGACGATTAGTGCACCGAGCCGAACGGACGGAACGATCCTTATCAAGCGTACATCATCATCGGTTGGGTTGCCCAAGTGCCCGTCAGCCGGCTTGACAAATGAGGGTCAAAAGGTGTGAGGGAATGTTGGGCCGGCACACACCAGCTCATCTTGCCGTCTAGGCGTTGTAACGTTTTGCGAACAAAAATGTCCTTAATCCGATGGATAAAAGAAGCCGGCCGGGAAGAAAGTCGAGCAGAACCCTGTGGTGATGGTTTCTGTGATTTCTGTGATTTTTGGTTGATACCATTACCGAAATCCGAAATGATTCGAGATTGGAGCAGCACCGGAGGAAACGAGTTTTTATTCGCTCATTTACGCGCCACCAATCTTCTTCAGCTGAGGCAAAGAAAATACATAAGTGTGCTTGAGCGAGCTTTACTGCTTGCCCGAGCGGGGATTTTCATCCTCTTTCGATTCGATTTTTCCGTACGAGTCGGATGTCAATTAGCAAAAACTTTACGTCAATCTTCTTTCGCCTGTACACTTGTCGTTTTTGTTCGGTGGGACAGACGGTAAAAGGATAGGTGGTAGTTGTGGGATAGCAGAGCACCAGGGATAAGTTGTAAGAAGCTTTACGTGTTCGCATTTTGCACCCGGCAGCAACCTTTTGCGCCAAGGCGATTATGTGGAGTGCATGTGGAAAAGTTGTAGCTTACGTGAGGATAATTTTCCAAGCAAACGTAATCCTGTTGGTTTTAATTATGAACACACTGGGCGGCGCTGCAGAGCACGTACAATGAAAGCGTTTAACTTCTTCTAACATTAGTGTTGTTCAACTTACAAAAAAAAAAAACTTCAAAACTTAATATTTAAAATTGCGTTACAGTTCATTGCTCGATAAACATCTTATTAATGCATAAATAACTATAAAGTATGAAAATACTAAACACGTTTCTTTCTTTGTCTCGTTTCAGGTATGTGTCATCACTGTTGACTTCTTCACATGTACCCTCACAATTGGTAAGCAAACTGTCTGTCGACACTTTGTTTGCATCTCAATTAGAGAAAGCAACGTAAACACTAAATGCACTTCAACAATGCGCAAACAGCACAACCAGCTTTGTTGTGTCTGCTTTTTAAAAGAACATGCGTATTTGCATTTTTGGTGGAGGAAGGATGCTTTCGGTTTCGTTTGGCGGACTTTGTTTACCGTCAGAAACAGCCTGTCCCTTTGGTGCTTTTAATAACATAAATTTCTCGCAAGCTTTACTCAACTTTTAATATTAATTTTTGTAACTTAGTTTTGTTTTAATTAAGTTAACATGTTGCTTATGCCAAGCGGAATTATTGAAAACAATTGCTGTGATTTTTAAATTCAGTATCAACTTTAAAACGTTTCCGGCAGCCTGAATGTATGCAATCTAATTTTAAATTTTAAATAGATGATGTTTTTTTATATCCTAAACGAATATTATCATTAATTTTTTCAAAATAAATTACAAAAACATGTATTATAAGTTATTGAAAACTATATCTGAATTTTTTATTTGGATAGCTGTTGTTTTTTAATTGAATTTCTTCCGTTGGAAAGGATGTAGTAGAAATAAAATCATTTATTGAGTGTCGTATTACATATTTACAATAGATTTTTATTATATTTTTGAGGAATCAGACTACACAAATTTATGTAAATCTTGTGATCTACCTAGCCTTGCATTGCCCTTAAAATACTGTCAACGCAACAATAACAGCCTGAAAGTATGCAATTTGTATTAAAATCAACTCACATCAATTTAAATTCATGCCTTTGATGGGTATTTCTAGGCATATGTATATGATGTATGCCTCAACACTAAACAGAAATTAAACATTTCAATTACATTATTAACATTCCCATAAACAATTCATTAAAAAACAAGCTTCGTGATTGAGAACGTTGTTTTTCCTATCGCTCGGCTCGATTCTCGCAAGACATGCCTTCTTCTGTCATGTAAACTGATCGGCCCGCAATCCAGTAAACAACTCCACTTTCTGCCAGAAGCCAGATGGCATTCACCACATTTTGCAGAACAAAAAGGCAAAGAAAAAAAACAACACATCTTCCTCCCTGCTTGACGATCGCAATTCACAAAGATGATGAGTGTTTCACAGTAAAATCGTACGCAGCCCGTGATGATGATGATGATGGTTTCGCATTCACCGTTTTTGCCGTTCCGGATGGTTTACGTTCTGGTGCAGATTCTCGGTAACTGTGGTAACGACCGTAAGGGGAAGATCATTTTTCTCCCACAGCAGGAAGCCAAACCTCGGGCCCGGCGACCGGGAACGAATGGCCCGGAGTTGAAGTTTCGGAAACGGATACGTTTGCATGTGTCGCACGATTCGCGTACGCATTCTCTTGTTGCAATTCGTTGGCTCCCCTGGTTGCATTGGACGGGGAAGCAGGCGTAGTGAGACAGTTTCTACCACAAAAGGATGAGAAATTGTTGGTCGTTGGTGTACCGCGCGTATGCAAAATGTGACTTATGCATGCAACCGGTTCGTGCATCGTTGAGTAGATATTTCAACTGGTTTGGTGCTGCAGCTAGAAGCAACAATTTCACAAAGCGTCCTCCCGAGTGTGAGCGGAAAAGAAAGTGCTGCACTATTTACTCCATTGCGGTCGAAGGGAAATGTGCCATAAAGTGAGAAATGAGAACGTTACCGTAAAGAGTTTACGGCATGGAACGCTTCAATTAATTAACTATCCACCAACACCTCGAACGCAGTCCGTAGACGATGACCTTTCATCGGTTGTTGGTCAGTATGGGAGATTTATGATTTTTCATGCAATTATCATAATTGTACCGAGAACCGACTGTTGCAGCTGCATCAACTCAGTGCCTACCGAGTGCATCACTCTTGATCGAATATTGTTCCATCGTACATATAAAATCATGGCATGTCATCTTTTACTTCACATTCTACCAGGGTCAGGCACGTGCATCTTCTTATTCTGTCGGACCGAATAATGTTTATCAAATAAAAAAAGCTTCGGCGCCAGGTCGGTTGTTTACACCTTGCGCAAACATGTAATGCCCTTAAACCGTCTGACCTCATCCATCCATCATATGGATGCCACAGGTCGTGCATTATGGTGCGCCCGTTTACAATTAGCCCACTAATGTGGTGAAAGTGCATAAAATGTATGTGTGGGATGATTTTTTTTGCACCAAGCCCTGTATTTGTTCTACCCCAAAATGGACTGCTAATTGAATGGTGAGGTGCGATCGTTTTATTAATATAGTTTGCACCTTTCATTAGTACTGCTTTTAAAGGCGCCGGATGGTCGGAAGCGAACGGGCGAGGTGCGCGTCAATGAAGCGGTCCAATCAGTTGGTAAACATAATTGCTACTTGACACTTTTCATTTCATCACCGCAAGTGGGGTATAATTTGAAATGTTCATCCCATTTAATGATGTGCTCTTTTACGTTGCGTTGCAGTATGAAATAAGTAATTGTATGGTTAAAACAGGCTGTCATTTGAACGATTTTTGACGTGCACAAAGGACATCGAACGCATAATTTAAGGTAGAATTTCACACTATTTTTTTTATTGTGTTCAAGAGTTGTGTATGGAAGACTATATTCTGATATTCAGCAAAACACAATAAGAACAAATATACTACAAACTTAAACAAAATATGTAAACTCTAATCTTCATTCTTGGCCCACCGACCTGCCATGCCTGCCATTTCTGGCTTACTAGACCGCATAGTTGGATAGTCTGTCCTCACTGTGGGGGAACGGCCCAGATGAGACTTGAACCCAGGTCCTGTCGTGTGAAGACCGGCGCCGCTGTCGCAACTACCACCGGGCAGCCCCAACTCAAATAGCAATTAGTAAACTCTAATACAATTCTCAATTCGCAGATATCTTCAGAGTTTTAAGATGTTAGTGACGCCGAACTTTAGAAGGCAGGATCGAAGCTACAATCCCATCCATATCGTTGGCTCGTAGAGAGAATTGATAAACCAACTATTCGGTATAAAAAAGTCTAGGTAGCCATCAGCCATCATGATAAAACAAGTAAAATAGATAATTATAATGAAAACACCACATTTAAATGATTGTTAATAAGCTAAGGGGCGGTCTGGTGGTGTATACGATAGCGGAGCCGGTATTCACACGGCAAGACCGAGGTTCAAATCACGGCGGACCGCCTCCCCGTAGGCAGGACTGACCATCCAGCTACGGGTAAAACCTAGTCACAGAAAGCTAGCAATAGCTGGCAGGCCAAGACTTCACGAGGTTGAAGTGCCAAGGAAGAAGAAGAAGCTAACAAACAGTACAAAACACAAGAATTTGATACAAATATTGTTCTTTTGAATTTTTAAATCACTCAGTAGAATGTTTCAGCTGCATGAGCAGCTCTATGAGTAACCTTGCAATCATATAGTGGAATCTTGCATTCGGTTAGGGGAAATTTGCATCTCGGCTGTGGTATTTTGCTACCAGCTGTGGAAAGTCATCCAATAGTTTAGTTACATCACCACAGTGGATATTTAACATTTGACCAGGCTTAAAAATGTCATAATATGGATAGAATCTCTCGATAAAATTTCGGAAAACATTACTTTTCATATAAGATTAAAAGCCTTAAAATGTTGAATACAAATTTCTTCAAACACACGAACAACACCCTAGAAATTCCAGATCATAAAATAACGTTACATTAATCAGAACAAACCGACCCAAACATGATATACTAATTAGCTTGCCGTTGGAATCTATTTGGATGGGTAAATACAAATGTATGAAGTTAATTAAAATACGATACACTCATTGACTCTACGGTTCGGCTCACAAAAGCACGCATCTTGGAGTGGGCTTCAAACATCAAACCGGCCGAACTTTTCGCATGACATCCGATCCCGCGTATGCTCACCATGCACACACAAACACACACAGCGGGTTCACACAAAACGCGCTCCAGAGTCAATGTAATGAAATGTTATCGAACGTACAGCAGCGCGAAAAGTTTGCTGACGTTTTTTGTTTTGTTTGTTTCGATCTCGTTCTCTTGCACAGCTGCTTCCTTCGTTTCACAGGTTACCCGGACCATTTGCGTTGCACACCCGCGTGTGTGTGTGTGCTCTGGTGCAGTGTTTGCCGTGAAACGTAAAACTCGCCTCCTCGCATAACAATCATTTTCATTCATTATCGCCACAAACAACGGGGCCGTAATGGTAAGACCCGGTGGATGCGATCGTTTATGCTGCGATGAGCAATAAAACAGTTCCAGCGAGCATCCATCCACATTTCCGAATGATGAAAATCGAGAAAACGCTCGAGAAACACACACACACACACACGATGCGGCTACAAATGACGGGTGGCTTTGAAATTGGAAGACGCAGACGATGGCAAGGTGGCGTTCAGGACGCGTGGCATCGGGCAGGGTAGGACAGTTTGTTTACGGTGGTAATTAAAACATTTATCCGAGTGTTTGTTGCGAAAATAGAAAACTTTCAACCCTCCCCCGAGGGCAGTCAGTCAACGCAACAGCGGCGGCAGTACTCGACTCGCATGTGGAACCTCCAACTGGAAACATATGTTTTGCAGTGCTTTGTTGATGTTGGTAAAGGGGTAAATGATAGGGGGGAGGGATGTGAGGAGGTGGGTGGGTATTATGTTGCGGTTTGTATCCGTGTATTTTCCAAAGATGGGATACATCAGCTCACAAAACGGACGATGTAAGGACCTCCCCGAGGATAGAACCCGAAACGAGAAGTACCTGGGAGATGCGTTTTCCACGGGTCGGGAAAAATCCTTCCTCCCAGTGTGTACCGAGTTGCGGAAATGAAGTGAAATTGTTTCTGTTCCATTAACCCATATTTGTCTTTATGTTGTTGCGTCTGTGGGGATGATGAATGTGATGGTAGGGTGGGCCATAGCCATTGCTTTCATTGGCCCAACTTTGAAGTCGTATTTAATTGCAGTTTTATAGTTTTGGAGCAATAAAACTAAATTCTATTTTGATGATGTCCTTGTTAAACGGATAGTGGCGTCCGTGTCCGGGCGAATGCAGGCAGGAATCGTTGTGAAATGAAATTAGGTTTGAAAAATAATTGAAAACTATTCTCGCATTTAATGAGCGGGGGAGGTTTCGTGCTGCTGCAATAAAAATGGCCGGATGTTTAAAACCTGATGCTTTGCGGTACGGTGGGTCATTAAATTTATTTGGGCAAATGAAAATTCCTGAAAGGATTTTGTTTTGAAAGGTGTTTTCCGTTGGTTATTTCAATTAGAATCTCATTATCTTTTATCCTTTTTAGCATGGATATGGGAGCTTTAAAACATCTTTTTTGAGGAGTTGTATAGACGACTCGTTAGATGTTTTTTTTGGTATTATTAACGTTTTTGACGTTTTTAGTTAAAATACTTCAACATCGTCAAATGATGGATCTCGGGTAACACTTTTCGCCAATCGACAACGACCTGAGTTGTTGAAATCAAATCTAACATGAAGTCTACTGCAGATTCAGGAAATCTAGGTAAGCCCAATTCCCGAACTCGAACTTGTGTCCAAATTGTAGGAGTCGCATGTTACTTGAAGAAATCTTTGAACCTATCTTACTAGTCTGAACTTAGTAAATTCACTTACACTGTCAATAGGTATTAAACAACTCCGGCTCGTTTAGCTCACTACTTTAAATAAAAACCATGTTAACAACAATCACCACTTGTTGTACCAGGAACAAGAAACCTCAAAATATCTGCAATTAGTGTCGCTGTTTGTGTTGTGTTAAGCCGCTTGTTTTCCTCGTTCTTTTTTCGCCTCTAATCCCGCCGATCAGGTTACGCAATTGATCGCTGGTTCTCATCCCAACAACAACAAAAAACACATATCGTGTTGCACAAGACCAAGGTCTTCCAACAATCCTCCAGCACAATGTTCGCTAAAGTGAAAAACAAATTGTTCCAACCCAGAATATGCATTGCACCCGAGTGCGCCAACGGTCGAGCCACTCAAACTCTGCGGATGGCTGGTTGGATCGATGCCAGAATCATTTAGCTAATGGTCCACTTTTCTCCGTTGTACATAGAAGATTGTTAGCTGTTTTTACGCTTCCCCATCTCCGTTCGCTCGTGTGCCCTTTCGCCCTGAACCTTGTGACCGGGTGACAACCATTTGATCTTTACCACCTAGACCCTGTGCTGAGCTAGACGGGAGCGTTGGCAGGGTCACCAAGAAAAGGGCATAGTCTGTCTCCCCGAAGCGGTTGTAGTTCGATTTTCGATTGTCGAATATGTAAAACATTGTGTGCTATTGGTTTTGCCCAACAGGAGGACACGCAGCGCTCGTATGGAGTTCTCGTTTGGAACCATACCGAAAAACATCGCTCCTTACTCACATCGGCTCGCAATCCCGAAGGGATATAGGCAAAAAAGGATCAAACGATGGATGCTGCCGTGTTTGGAAAGCTGGTTGTTTATCCATCCAAAACAGGGAGCTAGGTATTATTATCTCATTTATTTTCCTTTAGCTCCGCTGTCATTCGATATCCTTCCTTGTTGGTGGGAGGTACTTCGGTGAAGTGCAGCACACCAGAAGTCGCTCGATGCCCTTTGGTTATTGGCTTTTCGGAATGGCATCATAAGCATCTTGTTACTAAACAGTGTGCTTTGCTTGAGGAAAAGCCGGCGGTACACATTTACACCCTGCTCTCGGATCATCCTTGTTCCGATCCGATACTGAGATTTCTGTCAGTTGTTGGTCGGTGTATATATCGGTCCGGAATACGGTAAAGAACCCATCCAAGAATGTTCTCTCTTACATACATCCTCACTTCAGGCAGCTCTAGCTACCAGCCAGCATTAACACTTACATGCCTGGATTACAAGCCCACCCTTATATCCTTCATCTTACCGCCTGGCTTGGTTCGTCTTCGGGTCCTAAAATAATAAAACCGCTCAGTGAGATAAGGAAGATGCTCGTTTCGATAGTGTAATAAAAATAAGTATCTCGTTACACACAGAACAGCTGGCAGGCCGGCACAGGAGAAGTCTTGGTGGAACCGAGAAGGGAGAAAGGTCATAGCACAACACTTGCACAAACAAAACGCATTGTTGCTGTGGTAAGAGTATTCTGCTACTCCTACATCGACGAATCTGCCGGAAGCGACAGCCGACAGCTCACTCGGCACTGTTTCATCTTTAGCACCGGAACGCGTCTTTGCGAAAGCTTATCGGACGTAAGAACATCGATCGGAGTGTCAGTCGAGGCAGTACGTACTACCGATGTACATTAGCTTCGGCAAAAACTCCCCTATAATCCTCACCACACGCTCACTCACCACTTGAACGGAATGTTTTATGGGATTTTAACTATTGTTGTTACATGTGTGTTTGCAGGCTAAAGTTTGCATACACAGTGACGGTGCTTATGCCATCCGGTGCTCTGCTACATTGTGATGCAATCTTGTAATCATGTAAGCATAGCATTGATCGCCGATCGATTCGAGGCGAGGAAAAACTAGGGACAATAAACGTGTTTTATGAGATAATGGACATTTTCCGAAGCAGCTGCTGAAGGCGGAGTTCTTCGTCAGCAAAGCATTGAGACGTTCTTGAGCGATGTGAAAATTTTTTACTGCATTGTTTTTAATGTTATGTGAAAAAGCTGTTCTAATTTGTTCTGCTTAATTAGAAGCGTCATTATGACTTTTTTGAGTGTTAATTACATTTCTACAAACAAACGTGTTTTTAAACAAAATCACCAGTTTCAATCTGGATTGATTGACAGTGTACAAACATTGACAGACACTGATAGAAGACATGATCAGATAGAAGGAAGCGATTTATACATTTTCGTAACTTCCTTATCAAAAGCATCCTTTTTTAGAACATTGACACACCAATGATATTAAAATTATATTGTTGGAGGAAATTAGATTAGATAATTTCATTTTTTTTCCTTCAACAAAATCAATATACAATCAACACAACGTTAATTTATAATTGTATTAAATTAAAATTACTAAATAAATACATAAAAAAGGAAATAAAGAGATTTATATTTGAGTGATACATTGAATAGATTCGATATTTGTCATTAAATTTGAAAATATTTCAATGCCTTTCATAATGGAAGCAAGTTTCAAACTATATTTGTTGGATTCACTAATACGTACCATTTTATTTGAGATTTTGTATTTTTAACATTTTTCGTTTTATATTAGAAACAATGAAAACTCTTATCACTGTGGTTTAAATGTATTTCAACTTCAGATTTATGTAAAATTGTTAGTTTCTTTCCAATTTTGATGTAAAATATGAATTTGGAAACAAATAATTTATGTTAAATACAATATAGCTAATTGTTAAAACAAGCTGGATTTGTAGTTCAAACTAGCTTCATCAAACGAATCGATGAAAAATCTGTATAAAAACTCCAAGAATCCTATACAATTTCTTCCGCAAGAAAACATTTAATATTAATTTCAATCATTACATTTTTATTAATTAGTAACGAAGAACCGCATGACGCTAATAATTTAATTAAAAAAAAATCATTAAAAGGTGCCAAAATGTCAAAAAAACTATTGTAAAATAGTGTAAAAATTATTCAAAATATAATTATGACATCAAAATAAATCTAAAATATCCTATATTCTTGATTATATTATATTATATTTCCATTTTCATTTTAGATTATGTTATAATAATAGATTATTATATTACTATATTTATTAAATCTAAAACTATTATATTAATTTAATATTTAAGTTACAACCACAGTGCATTGCTATTTGTGTAATTAAAATGCTTCACTTCTTTGGAAAATAGTATAATGTTTGTTAGGATGTACAACAGTTTTTTCAAAAGTCATGTTTGTTCGACATTTGTTCGAAAATGCCCAACCTGTGCAATGGTATGAATTTTACTTCAATAATTAAATTGACTTGTAATTTGATATTTGCAATAGAGAATTTATATTGATAAGAAGTATATTATAAGCTTAATACACTTCTGAAACAAAACTAAAACACAAATGCAAATTTTAGTAATCACAATAAAAAAGTTACATACGCCGTCTGCTGCAGACTACTCAAAAGACTAACGCTGCTGATGCTGATCCGCCGCGCTAAATGCGGGAATTGCGTGAGGATGTGCAATTTGATTTTTCAAGTGGAAAACTCTATTCTCAATTAAGTTGATTAACACATTTTTCACTCCCCACACTGTTGCCGTACGAGTGCATTTGCTGCCAGCACACAAGAACGCATCGCGCTCGGAACGAGAATGTTAATGTGCGTCGGAGCAGGTGAGCCCAGAGCCTTCCAATTTAATTCCTGTGCCCTGTGCCGAATGCTACCACTGCTGCTATTCATTCTGAGTGCAATATCATTTCCATGCACGTTTGCTTACGGTGTGAGGTAGTTAGGAATGCACTTTGCTCACTGCAAGCTTCTACACACGCTCTCATGTTGTTAGCTGGGGATAGTTTTTTTTCTCTGCCGTTTGCTTTCCACTTTAGCAATCAAAAGACCTGTATGCGTTCGATGAAATAACTATCGCTTCTGTGGTACGGAGTTATGCTTTGGACTGGAACTGGAAGTTTCAATGTTGGAAAAACAGTTTGTGCAAACGTGTAGCTTATGAGGAAGCCTGCTGCAAGTGGAAATAATGATTGGGGTGGTTGTAACGGATTGGTTGTAATTATGGTTAATAGCGTTGTGATCGATGTATGGTGAAACTTTGCTCAATACAGTATCAATTATTGCGATATTAAGGTGAGGTTTGCTAGCAAATAGAGACTGTTGTGTCGATAAAACTTATCTTAGAGCAGTGAAGTTAAAGTAAATGTGAGAAATGAAACTAAAACTTCGCATAAACTATCCAGGAAAATCTAAAAGCACACCTGTTCGTTCCCTGCAAATGCTGACCCAAAAACAGCGATGGGCGATTCCAAATCTGCGGACATTACGGTGACAGCACACATTGCACACCCACAACCATTACGCACAGAAAGAATCGTTTCGTTGGAAGAATCATAGCTTGAAGCCGGATGCTACGGGTACGGTATACCGGTATATCACTGCAAAAGATGCAAACAGATGCAGGTTCGGGATGCATCTGCACGAAACCCTCGACGGTAACCGGGTGACGTTTTATGGGTTATCTCGTTCTTCACATCGCCGTCACCGCCGCGCATCGCACCAAGATGGATGTATTAGCACACAAGCGCTCGCATTATTTGCATGTCATCTACAACTGCGTGCTGGCGGTTTCGCTGTGGAATGGTAATGGTCACGTAAGGATTACTCTTCCCCGGTGGGGAATGTAAAATTCTGATTCATCGTTGGTCGGTACCACCACGAAGCGAAGCAGGAAATTTGTCAACCAAACGCAGTGGTTGAACCTTTGGAGCGCGAACCCAGGCACCCGGATATCCTTGCTCCGTTATCGGACGATGTTCCACGGTTTGGCTTGTGTTTTGCAAATGCAAGCAACTTTGAAAATGCTCACCGGACCCCAAACAAGCTCCGGAACCGCATGCTCACAATCTCGCTCGGTTCGCGCGTACCAGAAAGCGGATGCGATCGCTTTACAACCGAGAGATGGGTCTTGCTGGGCCGAAAAGAAACATCTGCTCGCCCAAACCAATGCCACAAGCTGCTGAGCCAGTTGTCTCCAAGCACAACGCGGGTACGGTTTGTTTCGGGTGCACCTAGAAGCCGCGCGCATCATTAGCATAAGCACCAGAAGACATCGTGGAGGATGAGTTCTGTGGGTTCCTGGGGTTTTCTGGGAGGCATGAATTTCAATTTTCCCAACCGCGCACACGGACACATCACAAGCCGCGGTCGAGAGAGAGAGAGATAGAACACCTCGCTACAGATAAAAAGCCACTTGCCCGAAGAGCCCAAAACTGGGCGACTGGAATCACCGACAGTGAGTGTACACAAACCGCGAAACGCGAAACTTCCGCCCTCTGACGGCACAATCGCGAGCAACTGAAGTGCCGTTGTTTAAAGGAAAATCTGGTAAGCGAAGCAGAAACAACACACAAAAAACTGTTACCGAGCACGATGCGTAACAAACGGAACGACTTTATTTAAGGATGAAGAGGCGTGTTAGCTCGTTAGATTTCAACCGAAACGAAACCACCACACACAGCACTGCAACACATTGACAGTTTTGCAACCACGGCGACGGTGACAGATGATTTTTCCGCCGTTGCAACGGGGAAATGACCCGAACGTTAAATTAGTTTAATCACGTCCCGAGCCGCCCGGACCGAGGGTGTTCCGTCAAAAATAAAGGATAATTTAATTTCGACAGGAAAAATGAGTCCAAACGAGACGAGTAACGCGGCTGATGTTGCTGCTGCTGTAGAGGTCTCGGGGGAGTTTTCCCATTTGTGTGAGCGTGTCGTACGTGCAAATGGTCACCAGCGGCTGTTGTTGGTGTTTCGGGTGCTCGATGTAATGGGTTTCAATTATGCTTTAAAATAACGGTAATTTATTCTAATGGGTTATTGATTAGCCGTCTGGTGTAATCGGTTGTGCGAGCGTGCGGGAAGTAATTTCGGGTGTTTTGGGATGTGAATGGTTCCCATTTTGCGTGAAGTACATTGACAGTTTTGCAACCACGGCGACGGTGACAGATGATTTTTCCGCCGTTGCAACGGGGAAATGACCCGAACGTTAAATTAGTTTAATCACGTCCCGAGCCGCCCGGACCGAGGGTGTTCCGTCAAAAATAAAGGATAATTTAATTTCGACAGGAAAAATGAGTCCAAACGAGACGAGTAACGCGGCTGATGTTGCTGCTGCTGTAGAGGTCTCGGGGGAGTTTTCCCATTTGTGTGAGCGTGTCGTACGTGCAAATGGTCACCAGCGGCTGTTGTTGGTGTTTCGGGTGCTCGATGTAATGGGTTTCAATTATGCTTTAAATAACGGTAATTTATTCTAATGGGTTATTGATTAGCCGTCTGGTGTAATCGGTTGTGCGAGCGTGCGGGAAGTAATTTCGGGTGTTTTGGTATGTGAATGGTTCCCATTTTGCGTGAAGTAAATAGTGGCTAAATGAGGAGGAATATCATGGAACTATGGATAATAATATTACAGCAAGAAGTAGATAAAACCAAGAAAAACTCAACTGGTGGGACCAGCTTTACATAGGGTATTGTGAACTTTTCATAAATGTTTTTATTCAAACTGTTTTAAATTCTTTTTGAGGAGACTCAAACCTCATACATGCTTTGAATAATTCAAATTAGAAACATGTTTTTGGTATAACACCTAACAAGGCCTGAAATAACGTAATTTTTCGACATAAACAATAACATAAGTCTCAATATTCTAATTTAAACTGGTCCCACCATTCACATACAAGTGCATTTGTTTCTCTTCTTGTATTTTTGATAAGATTTCTTTGGTATTTGTTCAAGTAATATGAAATATAAACGTTTATATTTTTTCAAAATAGGTTATAGATGAATTGACTACAGTCTCTTAAATAACCTAAAATGATTGACAGACCATCAGACTTCACCCACCAAATATATCTCGCCAATTATTTACCCAAGATAGGGGGAGTTTATTTTCCATACACGCCTCTCCAAGTCACCTATCTCCTTTGGCTTAGAGACTCGCTCTAATGCATCATCATCATCACTAATTAGAAAAGTGTTTTGGGTGACATTTTCCCAACGCAAAGGGTAGAGGACCATCGACCGAAACTCAATTAGGTATTTGGTTATTTTAAATTGAGATGAGATGGTACGCTGTATGAATTGGAATGGAACGAGATCGATTATGTTGCAGATCCCACCAGTGAGTGCTCTGTACGTGGCAAAAAGTGAGCGTTGAGAATAATTGGTTAATTTTCCGGCAAATTTCACCTTCCCAAATCGGAAGCAAACAAGCTGGCCGATTGATAGTTTCAAAACCCATGAAGAGTACATTTTTCCTTGTCTGGCGTTATCCTTTATAAAAATTAAATTATGAGGTGGCAGCTCAGGATTAATGCTGATTCGTTCGTTTGACCTTCAAATAAATTTAGTTATTGTAGGTATTTTCTACAAAAAAAACTCTCCTTTAAACTATAAAAAAGAACACAAGTTCTTGGGGAGCAATGCGATCGAAACTCGTTATCGGTAGAATATTCCCCAGGTGTGCATAAGTCAAATCTTTCTGTTTTCTTTGCTTGATTTTCCTTCACAAACACACACACACACACGTGTGCATCAAGAGCATTCGGTCGAAGCTCCTTCAAATGAAAATTCCTTTCCACGAACAAATCATTCACCGGGGAATGCTAAGCTCCTAAGGTTCGGAATAAAAACAGTGGGGAAAAAAGGCCCTGCAAGAGAAAAAAGAATTGAAGCACGTTCCACCATTGGGAGACTGTCCCCCCTAGGGTACCTTTGCTGGGGGGAGTGCATAAAGCAAAACTGGCTCCTCATACGGGCAAATAAAGAGTGGGAAAGTTGGAGAGAAAGAAAACACACAATCCTATCCTGAGGAAAATCAGCAGGGCTTTCGCATTAGCATTCCATTTGCGTCTGCTTCCGGTGGCTTTCGATTGATCCGACGCTTGATTCGACTGGCGGAAGACTTCGCAAACACATACACACGCACACACAATCAGGACGCTTCTCACCCGACAGCGGATCAAATCCGCAACCGTATGTGAGTGAGTGGATGAGTGGATCTAGCTGACCATTTTTGTCGAAGTTTTCCACCATCGTGTGGGAATTATTGCTGAGGAATTGATTTTTGCTACGGACGGACGGAAAGGATTTTGCCTGTTTTTCTTAGAAAGAAATCCTACATCAATCGACTATTGGTGGGAGGAAATAAATTCTTAACAATTTTCAAAAAGCACAACCAAGATCAAGACAATAGGATTCAATATTTGCTTCCTTCGTCCGACAAATATCCATGGTTTTATTAATCACGGTTCATGGAGCTTCATTAAGGTTTGATGAACGGACCACTTTTTCCATATCCCGTCTTGACGACCACCTTAACGTTTGATCCAATCCAAGCGCTAGACGACAATCGTTTGATCTGAAGTGTATTTTTATGAGTCCACTCGAATCCTTCACCGTGAACGATGCAGACACACCGACCGTTCGTCTTGATCGGGTCGGATTTGATGAGCATATACAGCCCCGAAAACCCCCTTAAGGATGACCATAATCCTCGCCAAAACCGGCTTCATAACTCTTGCCTCACGCGAATCAATATTTGCACTGCGGAAGGTCCTTTTCCGCTCGTACGTAATGAAAATTTATGCCATCCTGCACGTCCATTTGCTGCTTTATGTGGTAGGGTTGTGCTCTTTTTTGTTCTTGCTGATGTTGTCATTCCTTTCCAAAAGTTAATGCAGTAGTACCGTTCATGTTTATATTCGAGTAGCGGGTCACAGTATGACGTTGTTTTTTTCTGGCTTCCCTTCTTATGATTGTCCTCTTGCTGTGTCGATCTTGTTGTTCTATTTTTGGTTGTTGGCTGTGTTCGCTTATCAGAGATGGACTTTTTATATTTTTGCTTGCAAAATGAAACGCGGTTTCGGGTGGTTCGCTACCCTTCTTGATGGGACGCGCACGTACTTCGATGCATGTTTCACCGCAATTATGGCGTCTGGTGGCGTGAATACTGATGTGGAGGACGTTTTTTTTTTTATTATTGTGCAATTGTGAGGTTAGTAGGTAAGAAAGGGAGTGACAAGTTGAATTTTTATTTTTGTATGTAGCGTAATTGACCACAAAAAGACGTGAAGAAGTGAGGCTGTCAAATATTGCGACATGGTTTAAGTTTTAATACTGGAGTTTTGTTTTTTATTGCGGAGACTGGTGTGTGCTGTACACCACCTCGTGGGCCTCGTATCTTCTCAATTGTCCGACAGTTTGTCTAGAATATAAAATGGATGGAAAGGATTTAGATAGAACCAGGACATTTCTTAACACTTAACACAGGATAATTACGTTCTTGAGTGACTAAACAAAACTGTAGTACAAAAGCTCTTTTTGTTTAATTTTTAATTTGTATCAAGGATTTGTTTGATGAGACATACTTCTCGAGAGATACTATGAGCCAGTCGTGTAATAGATTATCACGATGCATTGCACTTTGTGGAGATTTTTATTTACTGCAGCTCTAATGATTAAAACATCATACAGAATCATCCTCACACCAGCAATTGTTCTCGTTTAATCCTCACAAAGCTTTCGTGTAATGCTCTTCCCCTAAAAACACGTCAGTGTCACAAACAAATTTGTCTGACAAATTGCTCATCGCGTTCCCCAACAGCCCAACACCTGGCCACATTCTTTGCTGCCCGTTTGATATGCACTTTGTTCGAGGCTTGCTTCGGTGAAAAAACAAGCACCGATGCAAACTGCACGCTTGCAGCGACGTTTCTGACTGAGAGGAATTTAAACTAGTTTAAACTTTGCCCCGGTGTTGCACCACCCGACCCCCCCCGAAGCGTTTGAACTTTTGCGAGATAAAACCATTTTTACAGAACAAAGCAAAACACCGCACAGCAGTAGTGTACCGGTGTACCAGAAGCAACAAAAAGAAAAGAGCTAAAACAAACCAAAACAAGAGAAAATGCACGATAGCTAACACGTACAGGATGGAGCCGCTGGAAAATAAATAAAACAGTGAAAAGATAATACAACAGTACGGGCTGGTGGGGGCGAAACACACAAAAAGAAGAAACAAACAGCAGAGCGAATCAAAAAAAGAAGTAGAGAAAGCGAGTGGTAAAATTAAAATATGACTAACAAACTTCTACCCACCGACGCCGCTGACCCGGACAAGCACGTGTCGGTGTTGGAAAATGTTGGTCACATTCCGCGGACGTGGTTGCATTCCCGGATGCAGCTGCTGCAACGCCTGCACACACACACACACACACACTCACATCTGCTTAACCTCGACCGAGTGATGGTTTTTGGACCAAATAATCTGATGTTCGCGTTGGCGTGGTTGGGCATTATTTCGGCACTGCGGCGATTGCAGTTGCATAATTGAAAACAATTAACTTTTCCACTTGAGGCGTGTGACACGCGTACGCGCTGGATGCGGTAGAGTCGTTTTTTTGTGTCTAGTTTTTATTTTAAAATGAATAGCTTAGGGGTGATATCAATTTCACAAGCTTTTTGCGTTCATTTAATTGTGTGGCATGAAGATGTTTGTTTGGTTTCACATTTTTGATATAATATTTCTTGTGTTAACAGCTATTAATGTCAGAAACTTGCAAATATTTACTGCAGCTCTAATGATTAAAACATCATACAGAATCATCCTCACACCAGCAATTGTTCTCGTTTAATCCTCACAAAGCTTTCGTGTAATGCTCTTCCCCTAAAAACACGTCAGTGTCACAAACAAATTTGTCTGACAAATTGCTCATCGCGTTCCCCAACAGCCCAACACCTGGCCACATTCTTTGCTGCCCGTTTGATATGCACTTTGTTCGAGGCTTGCGCCGGTGAAAAAACAAGCACCGATGCAAACTGCACGCTTGCAGCGACGTTTCTGACTGAGAGGAATTTAAACTAGTTTAAACTTTGCCCCGGTGTTGCACCACCCGACCCCCCCGAAGCGTTTGAACTTTTGCGAGATAAAACCATTTTTACAGAACAAAGCAAAACACCGCACAGCAGTAGTGTACCGGTGTACCAGAAGCAACAAAAAGAAAAGAGCTAAAACAAACCAAAACAAGAGAAAATGCACGATAGCTAACACGTACAGGATGGAGCCGCTGGAAAATAAATAAAACAGTGAAAAGATAATACAACAGTACGGGCTGGTGGGGGCGAAACACACAAAAAGAAGAAACAAACAGCAGAGCGAATCAAAAAAAGAAGTAGAGAAAGCGAGTGGTAAAATTAAAATATGACTAACAAACTTCTACCCACCGACGCCGCTGACCCGGACAAGCACGTGTCGGTGTTGGAAAATGTTGGTCACATTCCGCGGACGTGGTTGCATTCCCGGATGCAGCTGCTGCAACGCCTGCACACACACACACACACACACTCACATCTGCTTAACCTCGACCGAGTGATGGTTTTTGGACCAAATAATCTGATGTTCGCGTTGGCGTGGTTGGGCATTATTTCGGCACTGCGGCGATTGCAGTTGCATAATTGAAAACAATTAACTTTTCCACTTGAGGCGTGTGACACGCGTACGCGCTGGATGCGGTAGAGTCGTTTTTTTGTGTCTAGTTTTTATTTTAAAATGAATAGCTTAGGGGTGATATCAATTTCACAAGCTTTTTGCGTTCATTTAATTGTGTGGCATGAAGATGTTTTTTTGGTTTCACATTTTTTATATAATATTTCTTGTGTTAAGAGCAATTAATGTCAGAAACTTGCAAAACTAAGACGCAAAAGTTACACAAAAGCAGGCAGAGGGAATATATTTGAAATAAAGAAGATTACGCACAGAGATATTCAAAATAAAAAAAAAAGTATAATCAACTTCTAAAGTTCTAAGAGCAAAAAGATTGTGAGGCATACTCTATGTTGCAGATTGATTATAACTGCAACATCCTCTTAGTTTAAGATACTCAACAGTGGTTACTTCCATACTCATCAGGCGCTACAACTGCTTTGTGGTCTCGGCCTCGATCATGGTCTAATGCTGCCGTATGCCAATCCAATCAAAGCCTCATCATCTTTATTTGGACCTACCATGCCTCCTTTGTCTAAGGGGACTTCCGAGTCTAAATTACGTCCGAGATGTCCGGTGTGATTTTCATGACATGACCAGCCCATCGAAGCCTGTAGAGTTTAATTCACTGTAAGATGGTGAGATACACCATACATTACAGCTCGTAGAGCCTCTATTGTCTTTCCGCTCAGACGAGGCAAAAAATTCTTCTGAGCATCTTCCTGAGTCAATTTTGGACATAATCCATGCCTCAGAAACGTATGTTATACCTATGACTAACAGCTGTCAGACTTAGTAAAACCTATTGCTTTAGGTTGATAGAAGCGTTGTTGATCGAAGAGACTCCTAATTGACCACATCAGAGTCCAATTGAAGTTTATGTACCAACCTTTATTGGAGGACTTTGGATATCTGGTATCTTTGGTATCTAATATGGAGTAAAAACTTAAAAACTCTCAAAATCGTAGACTGCTTTAATACAGACTGCAAAATAGAGCAGCTTGACGAGCCCTTTCCTGCTCAAGTATACATCTTACTAACTCCATTAACCCTTTTGATGCAGCATTGGGTAATCTCCTTCTCGAAAGTTTTGCTCTGACGAAACAGTCATCTCTTCTAAACAACCAATATCCCATCAATGGAAGATTAAAAGGCACAGTCGCTGTTTCCGTCTTGTTCGCAAACAGACCTGCTAAGCATTCGATTTGTTGTGTGTCATGTCATGGATGTTTCCCAAGCGTTTTTTCCTTTTCAAAAATCAATATCTTACCCCCACAGGAACAACGCGTGCATAGTATTCGAACCATAATAAGTCTACGCAATGTTTGTTTTATTTTGGCCACACATTTAGGTGCCTTTTTATTGAAAGTCAACAAACGCGAACACACCCTCAGCTGGCGCTTGTCACTTTACGTCTATTTCTTGTGGCGGTTTTTGTGTGCGTCTGCTCGATTCGTCTCGCGTCTTTCGTATTTTGATGCGCTTTCAGTGTGAAAGATTTATGAGCGACCATCACCATCGAACACCAGCATCGACAGTTAGTGAACGAAATTTTAATGGCCTAATTTTAATGATGTCTCTCCGTGCTCCGTAGTTTAATGCTACGCTGGTGCTAAAGGAAAACGATGCCGGGTTTTGTCAGCTTAACGACGTCTCACGGTGATTTTGGATGAGTTTTGTGATGCATTTGGTCTTAAAAACGGTTTCGACGCCCTTCGGCAATGAGGAAAAGAAAATTATGAACACCATTTCTGGCGTGGAATGAATTAAATCATAAAAATATTCTTCCCCACCGAACTTCGTGATCGCCCGTTTTAGATTAGACGGTTTAGCTCAGGGAGCTGCTGCTGATCATTAAAGTTTTTAAGAGCAGCCAAAGGCGATGTTTAGAATCGTTTTGTTGTTTTTTTTTAGTGTCCACCTCCCCCAAAGACGACGGAAAACTGAACCTTCCGTGTGTTTGTTTTTGCTTCCCATCGTTTCCGAAGGTGGTCGATGTTTGTTCATGTTCAAACTGTCAAACTCGCTCACACCCGGTGGGTTCGGTCGGTGACGCTGATCGACCGACACGTCATCGCAACATGGCAGCAGTGGCCTGTCAGTTGTAGTGGGCCATAGAAAATTAGATGCTGGATGCCCTTTTTTTTTGCTTTCCTCTTCTTCCCCAACACCCATCCGCCATTGCGGTGACACACCGGTCACACCTAACTGGCGCCCCATGATGGGGCGCCCATTGACGAACATTAAAACCCATCGATGATGACGTTGATGAAACGCTTCGTAATTGCCCGCACAGATCATGTGAACGACAAAGAACTCCCACCGGAGACAAACAAGGGGCAGATTGGGTGGGGGAAAATGTTTGTCGGCGCGTCATCAAAAATCGGTACCGTGATCATAAATTTGATGTCACCTCTCCCGGGAAACGTCCGAATTTGTAAGACAATCCGGGATCCGGGCAGAAGGGAACAAACTGTGGTTTACATGTTTTGCCGTAGGGGTTCACAGAGGTAGCGAACCGTTCACCGATAATTGGCACAAATGCAGCTGCTGCATTAATCCACCGGTGGCGATGGTGCATGCACAGCACACACCGGAGGGAAAATCCGTCATTCAATCGATATTGCAACCAATAAAGGAGGGACCGAGGTACATGATTTATGGATGTTCTATTTTCTTGATTTTTCGTGTTCTCGTGTTTTCCGAGGGGGTTGCATTCGATATGTTGAGTTTGAAATATGCGCTACTCCTACCTGATGACGGATTGTAATAGTGGCCTAATTTGTCGGTTGACACTATTCATCGATTAACAGCACTCGTCAAACTAAACGTTGAAAAATCGCTTTGATTAACGAGCTGTGAATGTTCAATTGTCAGATGAAATGGTGTGTTAAAGTGGTAAGTCACAAAGACAAGATGAGTAATTACAAATGTTTCACAAAGTGCATTATCAAATTAAGTAGTGGGCATCAAAAGAATTACAATCTTTTTAGCTAAAAGACCTGTTAGGTAATGGCGGCTATCCAAATAGCATACTAGGCTTGTTAATACCACGGGGTAGGAGAGTTGATCCTCGCTAAGGGAGAATTCTTCCTAAAGAATTCATCAATTTCAGTATGGCTCTTAATGGTTCAAGATATTGAAAAATTAAATTTTTTTTGAGAATTCTAAATCTTAAACTCCAATAATAACAAAATAATCGATTACTCCCGAAGTGTCCATGATGCCTTGGTTCCATGACATCGCAGGATATCGTGCGTTCATTTCAATGATGTATAGACTTAGATCTTACCAATTTTGCATTGGGCGTGCATCTTCAGAGTAAAGCGCATGTCGAATCCAAAGTATGTGTCTGCGTCCTCGTATACCAGGACATACATAGATCTTTACTATGGTCTTGTGTGAAGTAAGTGGCTGCTCGATGGTTGAATGAATGGATAAATGAAAAGAAGTCTGATTGAGTACAATTTCCATAGTGTTTGGTACGATACAGATGAAGTTAATTTGGCATAAGCAAAGTGATCAGGCCGTACTAAATGTATAAAAAACAATGGATGATTTAATAAAATACATCATACAATAAGAAAATGATAGAACTACAGTAACATTATTGTATCTCACTTGTTGTGTGACGCTAACCTTGAATGTGTGCCAGAATATTTATGTCACTGCAGTTGCCTCAAGTTCAATGCCTTGAGGCATTGCATGCGGTACAAACCAGCTGCACAAACCCCATTCTTAGTCCCGTTTGTCTTTATTGCAGACGTCGAATCCAATATATCGCTTTGGTTGTTCGAAATACTCGCCTCAAAATTGGGTGCCCAAAACTGTTATGACCTTAGCACCAGACCAACCCGAAGAATTCATCAAAATTACGCTCCGGCGCTAAACAAAAAAAAAAAAAACTCGATCACCCTCCGGTTTCATTTTCGCTGCGAAACCCGTCCAGAAAATGCATTCCATCGCCCGAAGGCGTTCGGTCATATTTCGACTCTTTGACTCGCTCTCTATCTCTCTCTTTTTGGTTTGGTTTCGAGTTGCAACAGTGACGGGTGAAGTACACTGCAGGTGAAGTGAACCTCGTTCGCTGTAGAACCATATCCGACCGCAGAATCTTCACTGCACACAGCGCTGCTCTAGCTCTGCTTACGAACCTGAGGCGCTTTAGACGTGGGGGCCAAATGACATCAAAGCAGTTCTGCCATTCGGCATCGATCGATGGTTGCCTGGTCTAGTCTTCCGGCTAGCTGTGGAAGATAAAACGCTCGTTTGGAAGTTGACACAACTGGCTGGTTCGCTGTCTAAAGAACTGGAGATGGCAGGCTTTTGTTGCTAGAATCCAGCGTTGGACACCGTTCGCTTCGGGAGGTTTCCATTTTTTTATTATCTTCAACTCTTGTCGAGGAATCAAAATGAAGTTTCAAACATTCAATTACCACTTCATCGGATGATCACGAAATCCTCTCGTTCAATGAAAAGTGTCGAAAACTGTTCGTTCGGGAATTTTGTGCTCTCAGTTGGATATTTGGGGGAGTTTGGCTTTTTTTCCCCCGTCTTGCTGGAAGAAGATAGTTCCCGAAAGATATACCAAACTGACCAGAACTTTTTAAGTCGCTCGTGCGATGAAAGGCGGAAAAAAGTGTCTGCAAAGAACAAACATTACGCTTTTGAGTTCGTTTTTTCTGTTTGTTAGAGTGAGCCTCTTAGCTAAAACGTGTGATAAAAATGTCACCAACCAGGGATAGTCCTCATTCGAGTTGCAACAGTGACGGGTGAAGTACACTGCAGGTGAAGTGAACCTCGTTCGCTGTAGAACCATATCCGACCGCAGAATCTTCACTGCACACAGCGCTGCTCTAGCTCTGCTTACGAACCTGAGGCGCTTTAGACGTGGGGGCCAAATGACATCAAAGCAGTTCTGCCATTCGGCATCGATCGATGGTTGCCTGGTCTAGTCTTCCGGCTAGCTGTGGAAGATAAAACGCTCGTTAGGAAGTTGACACAACTGGCTGGTTCGCTGTCTAAAGAACTGGAGATGGCAGGCTTTTGTTGCTAGAATCCAGCGTTGGACACCGTTCGCTTCGGGAGGTTTCCATTTTTTTATTATCTTCAACTCTTGTCGAGGAATCAAAATGAAGTTTCAAACATTCAATTACCACTTCATCGGATGATCACGAAATCCTCTCGTTCAATGAAAAGTGTCGAAAACTGTTCGTTCGGGAATTTTGTGCTCTCAGTTGGATATTTGGGGGAGTTTGGCTTTTTTTCCCCCGTCTTGCTGGAAGAAGATAGTTTCCGAAAGATATACCAAACTGACCAGAACTTTTTAAGTCGCTCGTGCGATGAAAGGCGGAAAAAAGTGTCTGCAAAGAACAAACATTACGCTTTTGAGTTCGTTTTTTTCTGTTTGTTAGAGTGAGCCTCTTAGCTAAAACGTGTGATAAAAATGTCACCAACCAGGGATAGTCCTCATAAGTCGTAACTTGAGCCGTTCGGAGCAATTTTGTACGAAAAAAAAACTAGTTGACCTAGGTCTGGTTTTGCTTTTGATGTACGTGGTAAATAAAACTCAAGGTAGAGGTTCTTTTCCAGACATTTTTCCAACAAAATATCTTTAAATCTTTCTTATTTAGCTAGGTACAATAACACAACTGATTGTCTGGTAGCTTTTTCATTACATGAAGTTGCTATGTGATGATCTTTTTCACTTAAGCAAACCAATATTTGAAATTATTATCAGAAAGAACCTCAAAGTTGTTCGTTTTTTCTTCCCTAAACCAAATTTCTGATTCCTGATGCGTGTCCATGTATGTTATTCATTTAGAGAAATCATGTGACATATACGAGAAAGTTAAAAAGTGTTCACATATCTGTGATGTTTATACGAGCCTGCTACATGGAAGGATAAAAGGACTAAAAGTCTTAAACATTTAACTTTATCTTCACCACTAAAGCCTCCAGCCAAACGAAAGGAAGAGGAACCAACAAAAAATGGTAGAAAAGTGTCCCGCCAGTGATAAGGGAAAATGAAAAGCGAGAGCTTTTTTCACCTCGTTTTGCTCGTCGGTCGTGCAGACTTTTCCTCATTCGGTGTATTTTTTGTTGTTGCTTTCGTTCGCTTTGCGCCTCCATTCCTTCTCAAGTGCATTTACGCGGACGATGCACTTATGTGCCGAGTGTATCTCCGTTATCGTTGCGCTAAAGCTTCATCCACTTCTCCCGCGTCTGGTGCTTTTCCCCAAGCAAGTGAATTGCATCGGAAATGATGCTGTGGATCATGCTAAACCGTGCCGGCAAGCGTGTCTTCATCTTGGCGGATAAGCTCGGGCACGGTGTGGGAAAGTAATGTCCTCCAAATATCTGCGAGAAAATATCTTCTTGCTCCATCTTGCTATGTATACAGAGCGTGAGCATCACGTACGTCTAGCGTGGTCCGCCGTATGGAGACGACGGCACCGACGTACTTCACATCATGTTTACACTTGAGCGAGCATTAGCGACACTCGGGTTTTGTGTGAGAAAAGACGGTGGACCTGGCGAGCTCCATAAATGTGGAGACACACACACACGCGTCGCGTCATGTGACGAAGGACGCTTCTCGGATGCTCGAACATGAAATCAGTTTAAATCCTTCGCTTCCATCAACGGCACAGGGAAAATCCTCCTTTTTTGCTGCTCACTCGAACCGGGGTTGCTTTCAGGGACGGCCCTGCTCCAAGGCACTCGTTAGCTCTAGAAGGCGGAAGTTTTAGCTTTTAAATCCGTAAGCTTAACGTGGCGAGCGTCAGGCAGAACAAGCTTTCTACCGCCGGTGTTTCTGGTATCTTTACTCCTGCGATCAGTGCTATCCAAATGAAAAGGGTTTCTTTTGCTTCATGGATGCATCGCATATAAGGAATAGTGAAAAAAAACAACCAACGAATGAGTCCAGTACCCACAGAAAACAGCATGGAAAAAACACAAGGATAGCTTTCAACATAGACCTAGCAAAGCTAAAAATCAAAAAAACTAGCAACAGAGCCGTCCATCCGTCTGGTGGTAAAGTGAGTGAGAAGAGAAAGAAAAAACGAGCTAGAAAAAAAGCCACAAATGCCGAACGGAAAAGTGGACCGCTTAAACTTTATCCTCACAAAATCGACAGCGGTTTTCGGTCGTTAAATTAAAGAAAAAAAAACGAAATTCTCCTCCCATACTCACACATACACACGAGTTGAACGTAGGAAAGTTTTCTTCTCCCGCTTTTTAGGCACATGAGCGGCTGAGCGCGTTCGCATGCTGGTCAGACTAATCGGTGAACGCGTCCTTTGATATAGTGTCAGCAAATGGTCGCATTCTAGACGGCAGCTGAAAACTGCCATGGAGCTGATTTAAATGAGAAACTACACGCGTCGCGTCATGTGACGAAGGACGCTTCTCGGATGCTCGAACATGAAATCAGTTTAAATCCTTCGCTTCCATCAACGGCACAGGGAAAATCCCCCTTTTTTGCTGCTCTCTCGAACCGGGGTTGCTTTCAGGGACGGCCCTGCTCCAAGGCACTCGTTAGCTCTAGAAGGCGGAAGTTTTAGCTTTTAAATCCGTAAGCTTAACGTGGCGAGCGTCAGGCAGAACAAGCTTTCTACCGCCGGTGTTTCTGGTATCTTTACTCCTGCGATCAGTGCTATCCAAATGAAAAGGGTTTCTTTTGCTTCATGGATGCATCGCACATAAGGAATAGTGAAAAAAAAACCAACGAATGAGTCCAGTA
Organism: Anopheles maculatus; assembly: GCA_002091835.1. NCBI lineage: Eukaryota > Metazoa > Arthropoda > Insecta > Diptera > Culicidae > Anopheles > Anopheles maculatus. The sequence continues at coordinate 16,276 of KZ061945.1, read as the reverse complement.
CCCACAGAAGACAGCATGGAAAAAACACAAGGATAGCTTTCAACATAGACCTAGCAAAGCTAAAAATCTAAAAAACTAGCAACAGAGCCGTCCATCCGTCTGGTGGTTTACCACCAAGTGAGTGAGAGAGAGAAAGAAAAAACGAGCTAGAAAAAAAGCCACAAATGCCGAACGGAAAAGTGGACCGCTTAAACTTTATCCTCACAAAATCGACAGCGGTTTTCGGTCGTTAAATTAAAGAAAAAAAAACGAAATTCTCCTCCCATACTCACACATACACACGAGTTGAACGTAGGAAAGTTTTCTTCTCCCGCTTTTTAGGCACATGAGCGGCTGAGCGCGTTCGCATGTTGGTCAGACTAATCGGTGAACGCGTCCTTTGATATAGTGTCAGCAAATGGTCGCATTCTAGACGGCAGCTGAAAACTGCCATGGAGCTGATTTAAATGAGAAACTTTTGTTTGAATATTTTAACCGCGGAAAAAGTTGGTTTCGTGTGCGAGCAAGCAGTTTAAAATGGTTTATAATAGTTGGAGAGCTCACAGGGGACAATTTTAAATTGTGAAACTGAGTCCTATGCATCGATGGATGCAAAGTATCAGATAGATAGGAGTGTTATATTCTGCAAGGATCTTCCTTGTCTATAAACAGGATTAAATTATAAAAAAAATCCGCTCACTGACCCCCTTGTTCTATTTGATGCTGATACTATTCCCACTCTGATCTCAGAACATGTGTATACTACCACACATCCTAGAAACCGTATCAAAACTGTTTAAACATTGGAATCAGCTCTCATTATGAGCTTTCATAACTCAAGAACGATGGGTTAAGAGAATAATAAGTTTATCGTACGTAGGCGTTCGAAATGTTTCAAACGAGATCAACATAGAATCTTCTCTAATAGTTCAGTGGTGGGATCAACAAAATGTTTAGTACTATGAACTTTTGAAGATACTGAGTAACGACAGCTTAATACACAATTAAGTTATTTTCATACAAGGCTCACGTATAGCACAAGACATTCACCGCTAATATACGAAAACGAAATGAACCTATGAAATCGTTTAATAGAAAATCATGTGGAGGGACCTAGTTAACATATTGTATTACGAGCTAAAGTATCAAAAAGTCTTCTTTTTTCTAGTAGATTCTCGACCTGCACATCTTCAACCAACATGTTATTGCATGTTAACTTTACATGACTGAACCTGTGAGATTGAATCCATGTGTCAACTATAAAAACACTTCATATTTGATGCAAAAAGACAAAGTTTTTCGGCTAAGGCTAAGAAATAGTAACAAAAAAACACCTTCATTACTACCCCCTACAAAACTACATCCTCAAGCAACTTCATCCGACAGAATTGCATTCATTTTCTTCTCCATCAAAGATCGTTCAGTAGTTAACTGTTCTAAACAATATCGCTCCCATCCCATCCGGTACGTCAGCTCAGTATGTCTAATGAGAAAAAGAGCATGTGGTTTCGCTGCTTGACGTCACCTACCGTCACACGTCCATTTCCCACACCTCCACACGAAAACACATAAAGCTCAACAGCAAGAGCGTCAAAACGATGCAAACAGTTTACGGCCAACAAAAGATGTAAAAGACGACAGCACAGGAGCAACAAAGTTCTGGTATGCGATGAGTCGTACCGACGACACGAACCATCAAACAGTGGGTACCAACCACCTCCCGGGGTTGCCGAAAGTTTTCCCGTTTTCCCTGTTGTTGATGCTGCCATCGATGTGTGTTTGACCGGATACAGGTCATTATTCTAATGTTGATTTTTATGTGCTCTTCGGGTTTTGGTTCGTCCGTGTTGTCGGCTGTATGCCTACAGTTGCGCACATAATGTCACAATGTAGAACAATTTCCGGTAGTTGGCAAAGTTTGCTGTGCAGCGAAGGTGAGATGGTGGTAGCGTGTAAAAGGTGTTACAAATTGGCACGAGTCACACATATTTTACCTGCGGTACTGTGTTTCACCGGTAAAGCGGACCCCTAATTTCGTTCAAACGGTTCCTTGGGATAGAGCAGAACAGGACGTTTTTTTTTTTTTGGTTGGGATATTTGGACCATATCTGAAACACTCGATCAAATTTGGTAAAAGCAGGGTAGCATTACGACACCCGATCAGCAAAAGCGAACTCTCAACAAAAAAAAAGAGGACGAAAAAGGACCAACGCCTGCCGCACATTCACACATTAAGCGGGAGGGATCGGACCCCGTGAATGGGAAGGACCAACTTTCGTACTAATTTCACGCACCAGGTGTGTTGAGCTCCCATGTCAGGGCGTAGGGCCGCTGCAAAGTTTCGCCCTCCAAACACACGCCGAGGGTGGTTTTTAGTGCGAAAACTTTGGCCCGCACGTTCGGTGGCAGGCGTTAACTTCCGATCGATTGAGTTTCGTTACTGGAAGGAGGGCGAGTACATTACCGAAAATCGACAGCCATTATAATAATGCAGAGGTTTCCTTTTTTGTGTATGTGTGTGTGTGCGTACGTGTATCGTCAAGCTGCCAAGACAAACTTTACATCGTTTCATCATGATACAGTTTAATCAAACGGACCGAATCAATTCCGAACGGCCCCCGCTTTGTAAAGCCACCAGCATACACAAAGCCAATGTTGACGAATGGTTGTGATGAATTTCTGGAGCCGTGGTTTTTTCCATTCTCCGTTCAAACGGTTCCTTGGGATAGAGCAGAACAGGACGTTTTTTTTTTTTTGGTTGGGATATTTGGACCATATCTGAAACACTCGATCAAATTTGGTAAAAGCAGGGTAGCATTACGACACCCGATCAGCAAAAGCGAACTCTCAACAAAAAAAAAGAGGACGAAAAAGGACCAACGCCTGCCGCACATTCACACATTAAGCGGGAAGGATCGGACCCCGTGAATGGGAAGGACCAACTTTCGTACTAATTTCACGCACCAGGTGTGTTGAGCTCCCATGTCAGGGCGTAGCGCCGTTGCAAAGTTTCGCCCTCCAAACACACGCCGAGGGTGGTTTTTAGTGCGAAAACTTCGGCCCGCACGTTCGGTGGCAGGCGTTAACTTCCGATCGATTGAATTTCGTAACTGGAAGGAGGGCGAGTACATTACCGAAAATCGACAGCCATTATAATAATGCAGAGGTTTCCTTTTTTCTGTGTGTGTGTGTGTGTGTGTGTGTGTGTGTGTGTGCGTAAGTGTATCGCCAAGCTGCCAAGACAAACTTTACATCGTTTCATCATGATACAGTTTAATCAAACGGACCGAATCAATTCCGAACGGCCCCCGCTTTGTAAAGCCACCAGCATACACAAAGCCAATGTTGACGAAAGGTTGTGATGAATTTCTGGAGCCGTGGTTTTTTCCATTCTCAACTCGCTTTCATTCGATTGAACACGCTATTTTTCTGATTTAATTTTAACCCGGGCATTGTGTCCAAACACGATGGAAACGCAGATAAAGAGTGTCGAGACGGACCGGACGTCGAAATCATTCGTTCGTCGGAAGAAAATGTCTTCCGGATGTGATGTCCCGTAAAAGGACTCCACTCAATCGATAAGAACGAATTCGGGGATCATTTTTCGTCACTTCACGTTCATTGGGTGTGAGTGATGTGTTGTGTCTGAAGGGATGGTTTGGTAAACGGAAACCGGGACCTTGCCACGTTGTCTGAAGAACCAACGATGGGAATGGTGAATGAAAATAGGATTAAGGATATGGTAAAAGGTAAGGATCAAGGACCTCTCGAGACTCTCAAGATGATGGTAGATAAGAAACAGATCAACAAAGTACTTTTAAAGCGAGATAAGGAGCTACGGATAAATGGTCGTATCGAGTGGTTAAATGCGTGTTATTGGATTACAACATGCTTCATTCGTCTGTTTTCTTTATGTTCAACTTCTGTTTTGTATCTCACTCATCAGTACTCTGTTTTCGCGTTACATTAAATTGACATATTCACACGCATTCTTCTATCAGACTTCTATTATCTGAACTTATATGTCTTGATGAATTTGTTTTTCGTACTCTACAACGATTTATTTTCAGTTTTGTACTCGTTTTGTCTTATATTTTTATATAGTTTTTAGCTCATTAACCTTAACATTTTATTTGTTTTTTTTTATTCATATAGAACGGCCTGGCCGTATTGCTTTTATTTGTTTTTAATTATTAGTCTTTGTTGAAAGATTCTTTTTAATTATTTACAATTTTTCTTGATTTAATTTTTTTAAGTAGATTTTTTGTTTTCATTTCCTTTTTCTTTCTTTTCTCTTTTTTCATAAGCCTTTCTTCCATGTTGATAAAATGCTAAAGGGCTTACAGTAAGGGGTTACGGTAATGAATTCAATTTAATCTTCACAATTTCGCTCACGAGAAACGTCATTCAGATCACCTTTCTTGAGAAAAAAACATTACTTCAAAACATTTACTCATGCTAATGTAAGCGTCACTCTGATACGTTTACGCTAATTATTCCATCCCCAAAACTTACTGCGCGATGCTTTACTTGCGTTCATCTCTTCCGTTTCGTTCCGTTTTGTTTTTCTTTTTGCTGTTTTGTATGACGCTCTAAAGCAAATAAATATTGTAGAGAAATTTAAATATTTAATCACCACCTCTGCAAACCATTCCAACCCCACCAGAGGGGAACGAAAAAAGTTCCAGATTATTATCAAAGTGAGTGCGTTTTTGATTTTATCCTCTTTTTTTTCGCGCTGCGCAGTACGTTTGGTTTTTTTTATTCATTTCATGATGACTTTCAAACGGCAGCTTTTCCCGTCTTTTCTTTTTCGTTGAGGACGATTTTCCAACAAGCCATACCAGTATCAGCGTGACAACTTTACTTCATTCCGTTGGGGAGAACGGCCGGGAACACTATTTGCACTCTTGAGGCCAATTTGCTAGCGTCTTACTTCGGCTCAGTCCGTAACTTGACGGTGCCAGGATGACGATGCTTGGAATAAAATTAGCGGCGCAAAAGTTTCCCCAACCACCCACGCCACAACGCTGTGCAAGGGGGTGGCAAGTTTTATAAATTAATTTGCTTGCAATTTGTTCCTACGGTGGTGGTACTGTCTTTGCTCTGGTGCATAGGAAATGAGCGTAGAATAGTAACAAAAAAGGGAAGAGAAAAAAAGAAGGAAGTTCCCGCTGACAGAGAAGAACTTTTGGACGGTTGTCCCAAAGCAGAGTGCATGTGCATTTTATGTTTTATCCCAAAGTCGCGTGTATCGCTTGCTAAGTCGTTCTAGGTCGATGCACGGAACATGGGCAGAGCTCAGCGCGATGATACCGTCGGGACAAATCGATCTGTGTCGCTTTAGGAAAACAGAACAGTGCATTAAAGGAAGCTGTGGAATGGGAAAACCTTGTGACTGATAACTGGGAAAGCAACGTTACTGGCGGTACACAGGAAAGAGAGTTAAAAGTGAAATTTCATTTGGCGAATTTCAAAGTTCTTCCCCGATGTAGCCGGTTGGTACGGAACGTTTGGACGAAGCATTGCTTCCCTGTGCTTCGTGAGCTTTTCGCTTCCGTCTCGGTGGACGACGAATTTATTCGTTGACGGAAACGGATGCGAAAGCAAATTAGATTTTCATATTACGACCACTTCTGCACGCTAGTTCCGACACAGCTTTACAGCAGCATAAGAGAAAGCTTGATTATCTGCAATGCACAGCGTGTTTTTTGCTTTCGCTTTCGTGGCACGTCTCTTCTGTGTGATCTTTCTCTCTGGTGCAGACACGATGTACGAAGCGTCTAAAAACAACTTTTCGTTCACTCTACGACGAGACCCGAGATCCTTGCAGTTCGGAGAAGTCATCAGGAACCCTTTTCTCGCCCAACATCAAACCCTGTGCCCACGGCTTAATCCCACAGGAAGGTGACTACCGAAACGATCAACGACATTCGTATTGGCAACGATTTTAAATTGGTTGCATTCCTCCCAGAACCCATTTCGAGGTCGTTTCCAATTCTATCCAGCTGATTTCTTTCTTTTGGCGCGTCTAACGCTCCGTCCCGACCAACGTTTTTTTGCAAACATCGCAATACAGACATTTGCGCTTTCCTATTTCCAATTGGCACTCTCGATTGGTAACAATTGCCCGGACAAGCATCGAGAAAAGCGGGACGAATCGATGTGTTTAAAAAAGGAAATGGTGTAAGTCCTTTGCACAACCGGGACGTAAATAAGCTACCTGGTTTGTTGGAGTGCTTTACTTTGATTTTATTAGCAACCCGTAGACGACCGGGGCATGTGTGTCTGAGGCGTCGTTAACGTTCCGGGTTGGTGGCGATTCCTGGCTCTATCTGGAGTCACGTCGCGACGGTATCTTCCGGATGTGTGTTGCACTTTACCTTAACGGGGTGGTAAAGTCTGTTCGTGACCGGTAGCGTGGTACAATAAAGAAGGGATTTCCACCGAGCAATGGTTTTCACCTGATTGGGTTTGCTGTGTGCAATACAAACGGGAGCGCTGTTTTGTTCGTGTTTGAGGGTTGTGGGAAAGAATTTTTGTAATTAGACAAATTACGTTATCTATCGTTTCTCGGGCAATTTGTCCGTCTGGCATTTCGTTTAGCGAATTCAAGGGTACGTATTAGTTGCTTTACTTGTGTGATCATTGAACATGATTAAATTGGTAATTGTATACAGTTTTTAAAGCTTTTTCAATTGTTTTATACTTTTAATTAGTAATAGTTATCATTTTCTGAGTATGTTTCTATATGAAATTTAAAAAAATGCAATATTTTATCTATTTATGTTGTTATTTTTTTGTTAACGAACTAACATCTGATATGTTTCGCATTCATTTTAAAGTTTTTAATTAAATTAAAGTGATTTATTTCGTTATTTATTATTCGATGCCATTTTTGTTATAGTTTGTGACATTCTATTGGATATCATTATTTAAATCTGAATTTTCAATATTAGAATCCAAACAGGTTAACTGAAAATCATTCGAAACATAATCTTTAATTTAATACTTAAACAACAACCTACTAGAATCCAATAATGTGGTTGGAGGAAAAAATAATTAATGAGTAAATAATTTAAATAAAACTGAAACCAAAATAGATCTCAATCATTACTTACAACTTGCGCAACAGACAAACAATGAACCTTCGCATAAATTTTTATTACTCTTCCTTAACACATGTATGGTTTGTTTATTTATTGGTATCGTTTTACATTTTCAGTTGTTGAATAATTTAGTTGTACTTTAGATATTCAGTTCATATTTAGTTTTACTGAATATGTACTTTAGTGTATTTTGTGTGATTTTAGAATGTTATATTAACTCTTCCTGTTTTATTGTTCTCTTTGCAGGTATGTCATTAACACTTAATTTGGGCAAGCGACTATTTGTAAGTGAACAATCCAAATTTGTCTACTGATTAAAAAAATCACAATCCCTGGCATCAGTTTATCCTTTTATCGTATTTATTTCCTTCCAAAAGGCGTGCGCCGGACATGCCTGAACGGTTGAAGACAATACTGTTTCTTCCACCAAGTACTACTATCATCACATCGGTTCAGGACAAGCAATTATGCTTTGATCAGGTTTAAGGGTAAAGTCAGAAACAAAAAAACACAATCGCTTGAAAACATTGTCCATCTATGCTGCTTATCGCTCCGGCTCGTCTTCCACACACTGTTTGAATGCTTTTTAGTTTCATCAAACAGATTTTTTCGCCATTATTTTCATGATGGCGTCCGAAGCGTCTTCTTCCGACAGTGCACTTCTGGCTTTGACTCGCTTTATGATTGCAATTATGATCATTATGGGGAAAAACTGAATCTCCACCACCATCTTTTCAATGTGTGTGTGGTTTCATCTTGGAAGTTTTTGCTCAGAATGGAGAAGATCTTTTTTTGTCGCTCATTCTTCGCGAGCTTGTTTTGTTTCGCCCGTCGTTTAGCTAGTTGTAGCGCCCTGCTAAAGTCATCGTGTTTAGACTCTCATTTTTTGTTGTTGCTCGTATCCCGCATTGAAAAGCGTGTGTTTCAAATCGTTCTAGGAAGCATTCTAGCAACAACTCATGTTTTAAGTTTTTGTGTGTGCGACTCTTAAAGAACAAAAAAGCTTCAGAAACAAGATGCACCAAGGAGAGGCAACACAAGAAAACGTGAACCCCAACAACAAGCACAGCTCTGACAGCAGCAAAATAAGCACCAGAAGCGTTCTACGCTGGCCTGTCAGGAAAATCGACTACAGCGATTCGTCCGTCTCGCCGTGCTGTACGGGATGAGGCTGTGGACATCAAGGCGAGTGTCTGAAAAATGAGCCACACCATGAACCGTAACCATCACAAGATGGAACGGTTGGATAGAATTTTGAAGATGAGCAAAAGCAGGGCAAAAAAAACGAAAGCATTAAACCAGGTAGCATCTCTTAGAAGATGGTTGGAATTTCTTGCTTGGAGTAGCTGCCAAAATCTGGCGAGAAGAAGTGAACTATATCTTCAGCCGGAGCGAGAGTGGGCGTATCAATCTGTCCGTTGCAGAACATCGCTTCAGGAGAAAATCAATTCTTTTCAAGCTCAAGTGTTTGCAGTCGTGCAGCGGTTGGCCGACCAGGGGAACCACGGTACCTTCGTTTAGTGACGATAAAAATGGCTCTGCTAACGTTGCTGAACGGTGTTTTATCGTTAAACATGGTTGCTATCGGAGTCGAAACTCAAACAAAACCCTGTTCGGCAGAGGGAACACTATTTGCACAGGACCAAAGACACAGGTGCTGTACGGGTTCCCTGTTTTTTAATACGTTCCCGGTGGGTGGCTAATCCGAGAACATGTTCATTGGCATCTCCGGAGTCTCCGGCACCACCTCTCGCAATGGATATTCTGACATCTGATCGAGCCTTTTCACAGACACCAGGACCCCCACTGGACCTCGCCCAATAGTTGTATAATAACCCGTGTGGACTTGTCGTTCGCTAGCTGACGGGGCACAGGAGTTAATGTTTATTTTTATGACTCTTGCTCAACAAAGAGATTATTTGGCAAAAAGCTCTCGTCGTTTGAAGACGGGAGAAGTTCGGGAAACATGAGTCACAAGGTGCATGGAGGTTCTATCCCGAGCACTGCCGGGCGAACTTGATCCCAAATGTCTAATATTCTGAAAATAGAGAGCAATTAAGCTCCGGAACTTTCCCTTTTCCCAGCCCAGGAAGGGTTAGTGAGACGTTGTGGAAGGAGAGTAAAGAGCTTGACCACAGCACCATCCTTAGGCTAGCAGATTCTGGCACATTTTAGGCCAACCTATATAGCTGTCGGCTTACCCGCTTCCTTGCGTCGGTTTTGTTCCTCTCGAGCAACCCCAGCTGCGATAAGCCGCCTGGAAGCTTCATTGTACAGACGGCAGACGGCAGACGATAAGGGGGGCTATAAAGCAGGAAGACAATTGAAAAGCATTATTCAAATTTCTATCAGCCCTCTGTGTGTGTTTGAGTTTTTCCGGAACAAAGCCTCCACCCGTGTGTTGGTACAGAGAAACACAGGCACACATCAGGCGATAATAAATGGCAGACAGGAGAAAAGTTGGATCGACGAGCCCGGTAAGGATTTGGGCGTGAGTAGAAAGACAGCTCCTATTTCTCATCCTTCTGCCTGGAAAGAGTTAACAGTTTATGGGGGAACAAAAAACTGAAAAAACGACCCAAAACTAAGACAGATTTTTGGGGTGAAACGATTTAGTTTAGTTGTCCTTCGTTTTTATTCTTTATCTCTCCTTTAGGGATGATGTTGTTTCCGGTAGTAGTCAAACAAACCGACCCACCATGTTTGGGATGTCGTTTACATAGGTTCCCCATTTATCTTGGATTGATAAAAATGGGTTTCTCTCTCCCGAGAATCGTTTGGACCATTTGCATTTTGGGTTTTGACGTAATAACACGATGGGATGATGCGACAGCTATTTGTGGACGTAATCGCTCTTGTACCGGATTTTGTAGAATTTTCTAACAAGTTTTTCCAAATCCATGAGTGACAACATCACAACATCACCTGTGCTTCTTATTGAGTTTGTTTTTGTAACGACAAGTAACACAAATTCCACGGATTCGTAGCATAAAAGCTTCCAACAATCGTTTGTATTATAGCCGTGCCTCAGCCCTGGTTAGGTTGGCAATGAAGTTGAGCATCGTTTGTAAAACATTGATAAACGCTCAACACCTAGAGAGGAATGCTTCCCCGGAGGCAGCGTGCCTTTGTGTCGTTACATTGTTAACGCAAGGCGACAGAACTATTCCACACCTGCAGCATAACTTAACGACACGTACATATATTTATGCCGGAATGGTGGTACAACACGCTTGCTCAGCTTGGGACTCGTAAATCAAACATTGGCCTACAAGCTCCCGGAGTCTAACCGAAGCTGTCGACTAGTGCACTTAAATTCAATCATTACAAATAGAGCAGGGAAAATGCTGGAGAACCCTGGTAAGCCTTAAACACAGAACGGAGACTTTGTTGCCGTTAAAAATAGACGAGATGAATATATTTTCAGAATTTCCAATAAACTGAGAGAAATGAGTCCCCTTAACCCTCTCTTATACGAAGCAGCTGGCAGGTACAATTAGCTAGAGAAGGTTATAGTAAACAGGGCTCCACTTTGCTGACGATAACGATTTGACACCTTGGGGAGCATTTGCATGTTCTGCATGATTTGTGTATGTAAAGTGAGCGTTACGAGATAGTAGTTGAGGTCGTTTTTCGACACTTGTATGAGACCTGCGACCTTCGGCGACACGATTTCACACCTTCCCGTATAGGCCTTTCCGTACAAAGCGACCGGATTGTCATGAAGTACTTGACAGGTGTCAGTGTGAACGAAAATCACGCATACCGAATGTGTCAGCAATTAACACCTTCCGTGTTCATTTCGGTCAATGTTTTTTTTGTAACTTATTCATGGTCACGTAACGCTTGGAGGCTTATTGACTGTTTTTATTTTTGCTGGATAAGGTCGTCAACTTTAATGACACATGGTAGGTTTCCCCAGAGAAAACTTCACTTTCACATGTTTGAAAGCATGAACCAAAACACAATGGGATTTAAGATAAGCCACTTGCATCTACATCTGTTGGTGATATTTTCTAATTAAACTACTGTAAGGAACTCTGTCAGTGTCCACCAAACAACGAGGGGAAAACCCTTGGAGAAATTCAACCGAAACAAACCCCAGAGAGACTCGCGCCTATCGTACGATCTTTGCTGGCCCTCTTATCCACAGTTGAAACAGTTGTTCTTTTCCATCCGCAAGACGGCTGCTCGTAAAACGGCATGAAAAAGGACCTCTACACTTCTACGAGTCCTTGTTTGACAAACGAACGCGTGCCAACGCGACTCAACAGAAGAAAAAAAAAGAAAACACCTACCAAACCGACAGACACACATGGCAGAACATTTGCCTTTTCCTTTTCGGCACCCTCCGTTACGCGGCACTTCGGAAGCGTAGAATCATAAGCATAAATTAACCTCAAAGTACCCGAAACGAAAGTGGAATATCAATGCAACGGGAAAAGCATCGGGGAGAGAAAAACAAAGATCGGAAGTCCCCATGTCCTACAAAACATTCACTCGCGAGCACCATCGTTAGTGGCTTACTTCGAATGGCAGTAGAATGGCAAACGTAAATCGTTGGTCACCAGTAACTGGTGGCTCCCGATTTGTCCCAACATCACTGCTACTGTTGCGTCTGGTCTTGGTTCTTCGCGGCCACATCACAAAGTTGAACGGTGGAAAAGGGGCACAAACCAACAACCTCCACGCTCACGTATAGCAGATAATGGATATTAAATGGTTTGACTTATTCTACTGCTTTATTTGCTGTCTGATGCCGAGAATTTCATTGCACAGGATTTTAGGGAAGGACAAACGTTGTTTCGACCCGATTCCTATTCGAAGCACATTTGTATGCTAACGATCGACGCTTAATGGGTGCAAGTTTTGGGGGGTAAAGTTTGGTAGAAGTTAAATGTAAGACGCTTGAGCAAAGTCACGGCAGCAAGACTGACGTTTGGTGGCTGTGTGTGGCTGGTGTTTTATCTAGATGTACGCAAAACAATCACCGAAAGGATTTGGTCAACAGTCGTTGTTCAGAGTTCGGGATGAGTGAGCGAAGTTGTACGAAGATCACGAACGATGATTTATCTTTCGTATGTAATTGCTTACGTTCCTGCAATTTCTTATTTTAGCAACAGCATGTGACAGTAGATGATACTGTATATTATAGCTAATTTCACATTCAGGACTCTGAATTCGAACTCGTTCTACGACTTGATTAATTTTCCATGTAACAAAGTATTAACGAAGAGTATTGAGTAAGTTAACGGAAAATGCCTCCATTGAAGGATATATAAAATCCAAAAAATAAAACAAAACATGTACTCAAGTTTTGTTTCCAAAAGTACTGTAGCATAGCAAACGAAATTGCATTGAATTACTTTGGAGCTTTGCATGAAAGCATTAAATATTGCATACAAGCTATTAGAACATTTAGAACATGCATTAACGCAAGTAAGAACATTTAGAACTGAATCATTAATTTGCACACAAGTCATACATAAAACAATACGTCATGTTGCGAAATCATAAACACACACCGAACAAGTCACGTTTAGTTAACACGTTCTATTTGAGGTCCACAGACGAGTTAAGACACGTTTATTGCTCATGGTCAGAATCCAGGAAGCAAGTGCAATGATGGTCGAATCATGATTATTCACGCACAAACTTAATATCCATCAATCCAAAGGAATGTCTAGATAGAAAGTTAAAACCTTACACGAGCCATCTTCAACAACCAATCAGAATTAGGGAAAACAATTATATCGAATAGCAATAGGAATTTTCCATAGTTTGGACCAATCAGAATTAAGATAAACAAAAGGATCAGGTACACGAATGGAAATTTCCTTTAAGTTATTCTCACGATCAGTCCCTGAAAAAGGTTATAAATTAAAGAACCATCGTCCAACAAGTCAGTCTCGTTCGGACAGCATGTGTTGCTGGACGATCGTTACTCAACAACCGCTCAACAGTCACATCCGTGCTCAACAGTAAAGGTGATCAATAAAGTGTTGTATTAAACAAAACTGAACATCAGTGCCTCAATACAGTTATTGCAAATATCACAAACAATGTCACTGGTACATGTCTTCTATCTGCGTCCGTTCATTTACTGCTACATGGCGACCGTGATTTAAATCTGCAACCTTCGGATGATAACAGTGAAACGTGACCTCCAACCGGCATCTTCGGATAACACAAGTTAACTGTGACACTAAATCGGCATCTTCGGATAATACAAGTTAACTGTGACACTAAATCGGTATCTTCGGATAGTGCAAGTTTACTGTGAATTTAAACCGGAATCTTCTAGTTAACAGTGAATTTCAACCGCACTCTTCGGAAGTGAAACAACGAATGCAGTAGAGCAAATGCTCATTTCAATTCAATAATGATGCAAACTGAAAAAGCGCTTAATTAGCAAAAACGTCGAGTGAACAGAAAAAACAACAACGACAAATTCTAGTGCCATAACAAGTGACTGTGAAATTACACAACTGGAGGCGCTTAGCTAAAATGTGACCCAGTGACACAGAGAACAAATAAAAACGTCAGTGAAATTAGAGATCTAAGCGTTGCTGTTGAACCAACACGCCAAAAGTATGCAGCATTGGCGAGCAGTTGTAAACAACATGGTGTAATCGGAACCGATCGAGCGGTCTAGGTAGAACAGCGCAGTAACCGAGACAAACAAACTCGCGCATGAAAAAGAAAGAAGAAAAAAAAATCAAAATGCATACGTATCAGCTGCAAAACCAAAAGTGCAAACATGTGCAGATTCGCTGCGCGACAGTGACAATGAGTGAGGGCATCGAAACGGTTATAACTGTAAAGTTTATGAAACGGACTAGTGGAACGGGCAGAAGAAAAGAAAATTTGATTCAATAATTGTGGTTAACAACAACTTGCACAACAGAATAACAGTGAAATGTATATGTGTTAGTGAATATACGTTAAATGCATAAATAATTGGATTAGCATCGGAAAAAATGTGAACACTAACTTCAAGAAAAGGACATATAGACTGATGCAGAATACAACAAGTGTGTAAAAATTATGCTTTTGAACAAGTGAACAGCCTTGAACGTTACGCATCTGGAAAGATTGAATCTGTGTACATTTAACGCACTGTCGAAATAAGAACGATTATACGTTACATTAATGGAAGTGAATCGAAATTAAAAACTCCCTAATGATGTAGAATTGGTACATTACTATGGTACATTACTTTAATGCCAGATAATTGAGAGACATTCCAACCAAACTGTTCGGCAAATACAAAAATCATTTTAAATCAAAATGTTTGCGTATTATCTAAGTTACCGGCCATGGTAACAAAACCGTAAGATGACAACGACGACGACGACAACGAGTGCATCTTGCTGACGCGCATCGGTAAACATCAACAGGATGGAGCAGCGAGGGAGCACCGAAGCAACGTAAACAACGCGATCGAGCCACCGTCGATGATGGAAGAAAATATTCAATAAAACAGTGTATACCCGGCACTCCGAGCGGAAAGGTTGAACTTCCTTTTTTTTAAAAAGCCGAAGGCGGACCACCGCTTGTAACTGGCGCCCGAGAATAGGGACCCACTGTAGCAAAAGTGTCAAGCCAGCCCAAACTGCCCTTTCCAAGAGAGGAATCTTGCGTCCGGGATAAAACCATTCATCGGCAAACGGTGGAGTAGCGGCGCTAGAGCGTGAGGAGCTGCGCTACAGGAGGAGAACCAGAAAACAGGACTAACTGGACTTGGCGTTGTCCCGCAACACGGCAAAAGGTGTTTCCAGAGCGATACCAACCACAGGTATCTCCAACAGAGGATGTGGCATCATCTTCATCATATATTGTGGCAAGTATAAACTAACATTGGTCCGAAAAGTGTTTAAAAAGAAGTACTAACATTAGATAGGGAAACAGAAATAGGAAAGTGCAAAGTGCTAACAAAGTGAAAGTGTTATAAGAGGAAAAGAAAATGAATCGAGACCAGGAAGCAGGCACGTCCGGAGAATTTACGGTGGACCATAGTATGAGTTTCAAGGATAGAGGAGCGATCCCACAAATTGTGGCAGGTTTACCTGATTTCTTAGGAGATCCAAGGGACCTTGCTCAATGGATCCAAGATGTGGAAGAAATTCTAGGTTTGTACGAAGACCTAAAGCATCATGCTCAAAAGTGTTCAGAAATTATTTATATGGTCAAAAATTTAAATATTTACAGACCATCAACCATTGACGTTTACCTTATCAGAAAGAAACTGTAATGCGAAACAAAAAAGATGGAAGTCTTTTATTGAAGAACACGATTATGAAATTATTTACAAATCAGGAAAAAGTAATGTGGTATCAGATGCCTTGAGTTGCATCCAAATAAACTCATTGTTTGCAAAAACTACAAGCCAAGAACGTTGGCTGATGCTTACCATTACTGCATGGATTACCAAAATCTGCATGCTCGTAATGCACCACAGAGGACAAATTTTCCCGTCCCAGCACCGCGAGGAAATTATTTCCCAGTGCCAGCCCCAAGAATGTTGCCGATTAACCACCGCGAGGAAATTATTTCCCAGTGCCAGCCCCAAGAATGTTGCCAATTAACAGATCACCACCCATACCACCACCGAGAAATTATCCGTGGAATCAAACTCGTATTCCACCGATACCTCCAAGAAGATTTGTGAATGCAAACCCACAACGTAATGTTTTCGCCCCAAACCCAAACAGGATCTTACCAAGACCTGAGCCGATGGAAATCGATAGTTCCATCCAATCGCGAAACCTAAATTATAGCAACAGGCCAAGACAAATGAGAAGGCCAAACACAGATTCGATAAGAGCGCAGGCACCAACAGTGAAGATGGAGCAGCGAGGGAGCACCGAAGCAACGTAAACAACGCGATCGAGCCACCGTCGATGATGGAAGAAAATATTCAATAAAACAGTGTATACCCGGCACTCCGAGCGGAAAGGTTGAACTTCCTTTTTTTTAAAAAGCCGAAGGCGGACCACCGCTTGTAACTTACGTCAGGGAAAAGTATAATGAAGACAACCACGAATAGTATAAAAGGTATAACCGGAGATGCTTCAACCTCAGAGAAACTGAATCTAACAATTTTTAAACCAATGATTAATGAAGAATTTGAATTTTTAGTGCTTGAGTACCATCCATTTTTCGACGGAATATTAGGAACACCAGTG
>KZ061944.1:247116-266391 GCA_002091835.1 Anopheles maculatus | reverse complement strand
TCTTTCTGTACCACCGACCAACCAAGCTATGGGTGCAGAACCATCCGGAGATGTTTTGGATTGCGCTAGGCGTAATGATTGTGACACTGATTTCGATGGCCTGCTGTGGCGATGTGCGCCGAAAGGCACCGATGAACTTCATATTCCTCACACTCTTCACATTGGCTCAGGCGTTCCTGCTCGGTGTAACTACGGCCAACTTTAGCTCGCAAGAGGTAAGAACAATTGTGGTAAAATGTGTGTCCGTTTTGCTTTATTGATCCTGGTATTGGTCCTTTCCATTTCGGCAGGTAATGCTAGCGGTCGGCATAACGGCAGCAGTCTGTCTCGGTTTAACGCTGTTCGCTTTCCAAACCAAATGGGACTTTACCGTGATGGGTGGCATCCTGTTTGTGGCCGCCCTGATTCTGATGCTGTTCGGGTTGATTGCGATCTTTTTCCCGGGCAAAACCATTACGCTCGTGTATGCGTCGGCCGGTGCGTTGATCTTTTCCATCTATCTCGTGTACGACACGCAGCTAATGTTGGGCGGTGAGCACAAGTACTCGATCAGCCCGGAAGAGTACATCTTTGCCGCGCTGAACCTGTACCTGGACATTGTGAACATTTTCCTGTACATTCTTACCATCATCGGGGCGACGCGCGATTAGGCTGGAGGTTGGTTGTTTTAAAACTGTTTCGTTGAGTATTTTTCTCATTCCATTGCAAAGAAGCCGTTTCTGGCTGCGATTTATCTGTAGGCGGGGCGCAAGAAAGCAGTCTGTCCGGGTGCAGCTAACATGTTAGATTTGTTTAAGAGTGTGTGTGTTGCCATATGTTTGCAATAATTTTGCCTATAAATTTCTCTATCTGGTTGCGAGCTAAGTTCAGTTTTACTCGAAACAATATGAATGTGCGTATAAATCTCATCTTACGCTCATCCACACTCAACTTTAAATACCAGTGATTTCTTGTGTGTGTGCGCGCGCATCTATTAATGGCTACCATTTGCTTCTGCATACCGCATACGAACGCAAACAGGCCCAGTCCTACCGTCGATGAGATGTCGAGCTTTTCGTACTACATTTCTTGCTAACAATATTTCTAATCCACGCTTGAAATAAGTACACTGTACGGTGGAACTGTTGGTGGAAATTATTTTATAATCAACCCTGCTTCATCTTACACCGTTACAAACATACACACACATCATGAGAATGCTACTTAAGCTCCCGAAAATGATAAGCGTAGTGTGTCGCTGCTGCACTGCTGTCGTAAAAGTGATGCGAGTGACTTTGCTTATCTTACGCTGGGTGCGTCTGTCCCAGCGAACCAAGCACGGGTGTAAAAATGGTATAATTTGATTTCATTGAAACATGCAGGATTTGGCAAAAAATCACAGTAACAAAATTCTTCGATCCCGAATATTTTGTATTTCTTTGTTTATTTTCTTTTTAAAAAAAATCTTCCCTTTATCTCTCATCAACACCTTATCAAACTCTTTTTCTGTCACACAAAACGAAGAAGAAAAAGCTATTGGAATGGGGTGATTCATATACACGAGAATCCGAATTACAAGGTGGTGGGGTACGGTGTTTGTGACACAACTTGTTGTGGTGGCGAAGAAAAACCTATACAAACAAATGAAAAAAAGCACATTGAGGCTAGCTATTAACAAATTTTCTTGGTTGTGTTTAAATATGTCTTTTGTTATGTTACTGTTGTGCACCTAATGTGTGTTTAATGAATATACTAATACAGTCGAAAACCAGAACCAGTTTCCTAACTACAGTATGAGTAGTAACTACCAAAAATATACTATAAAACCAAATAAAAACCAAGCAGCTTTTGTGTGATGGTCATTGTTAGAGGCACGCCTGTAACGAACGATGGCTTTCCAGTAGGATAGAGCAGGAGGTTTTTTCAGTTTCATATTTATTTCAACCCCGAAATGTTGTCCCATTCTATCCTACTGCAGCATATGTGCAATAACAATATCTTTACACGAATACTTACGAATGCGAGTGCAGAATAAAATAAAAAAACAAGTCCAAATAAAAAAAAAATAACAAAGAAATCCATCTATACATGTATTTACCATATTTATACACTGCAAGATGTATAAAATGTTTCCCTAAAATATTATAAAAATAATGCTATTTATTGAATCGAACGCTCGCCCACTTTAAGAGCTATAAAAGCAGTGGAGAGAAAAAAAACACAAACACATAACCAACAATGAAAGGAAATAGAATATAGACGATTGAAACCAGTGTGAAACCAGAATGGAAGAACGGAAAAAAACATTTAAACATTGAGAAAGCGCGAGCATATTACACGGTGTATGTATTTAAGCAAGCGTCAGACATCGATGATCGGTGGTGGAAAAAACGAACCCGGAACTAATAATTAATAGTAGCTTGAAGCTGTGTCGAAGTGTGGTAGTAATAGAGAAGCGCCTCCGCAATCGAAAGCTGCAACAAAAATCGATGTGATTCGAATATGATGATAATCAGGCATACAAAACATTTACCTACAAAACCAAAACCACCACACCTACACAGAGTGTGTGTGTGTCCATGTTTTTCCGTGTTTTTTTAACAATAAAACAACTATAACGGTTAAAAAGATGCAAATGGATAACGAATAGATGAAGGCAACTTTTCCGAACTTCAGTGCTACTGTTTCACCGTGCGCGTTCGTTTCCTCCTGTAGAACGGGTCCTGAAACGGGTTAGTCAGTGTGATCTTTTCCCCATCGGCAAGCGTTTGCGGCAGTGGCATATTTTTCGTTTCCGGCAGAAACAAACTCGCAATACCACCGGCCGTCAGTGCGAGTCCCATAATCACCAACGGAATGGCTACGTTTTCCTTTCCCTGTGGTAAAAGAGGATCAATTAGGATTTTCAAGCGAACCATATTTATCGGTCGATCAGCTTACCGTGTAATTCATCAGCGGTATTACGATTGGACCAAGCATACCAACCACGGAGCAGAAGCTCATCCCCAAGCCGCGTACAACGGTCGGATATATTTCCGATGCGGTCAGCGGAACGACCACGAACGCGGACGAAACGCCCATTTTTCCGATACAGTAAAGAATTAGTGTTGTGGTGCGACCTGCGGAGGAAGACAGAAAGGTGATGGAAGAAGTTACGATACAATCGATAGGATAATGAACTCGAGCTGGGAAATTAGATAGGCATTGAAATAATTCTCTTTGTGGGAACGTACTCCGGTGGGCACCAAAACTAATGATAGAACGTAGGACAGGGGTTCGCTGGTGAGTGTTACTTGCGATTAACTTAATTCGTAGTCATTTACGAAGAAATTAAAATTTTGATTAGAATTTGGAGAATATTCCTCCGTGAAAACCTTGAACGTGTTGAAAACATACGAGTAATTGGCACTATTTGTGTACAATTTGTACAATTTTGTTTTAAAGTTAGTGATAATGTGTTAGCTTATATTACCTTGTGGAACGATCGTTAGTGCACAGGCCAATCCACCGATAACCATCGTCGTAAAGAGCACACCACGCCGTCCGAACAGGTTCAAGCTGGGCCACAGCACGATGTACGTCGGCAGCTCTACCAAACCGGCTAGAAAAAAGTTAAAAATCTCATCTCCACCAAGAGCCGGTGCGTAGTAGCTAAGCCCCACGTAAACGCTCGTGTTCGTTAGCCAGATAAACGCCACAAACGTTGTCTTTCGACGCATCTGAGGCTTTGCGAACAGATGGCGCAATCCTATTTCGTTCGCGTGTGAGTTGGCGGCCGGATCCGGTGCATCCTCAAGCGAAAGTGCTTTGATCCGTTCGTCCAGTAGCTGCCGATAGCCTTCGTCGACCGTTTTTCCATTCACCCTGAAGAATGAGAGTTAAGAATGGTGTGACTGTAAGGCCAAGCATGGATGTGAGATGGATATACCTGGCCATTTTGAGAAGAATCCTTTTTGCCTGAATGTATTTCCCGCGTGCCGCGAGCCAGCGTGGCGATTCAGGAATCAATGAGTAGAAGAAGAACAGCACCAGCAATGGGACGGAAACAGCGATCGACAGTGATCGCCAGTCTCGTTCGTAGTACACGATCACCGACAGCAATACCAACCCGACCGAGTACGCAATGTTGGAGATGATGGTGCAGAAATTACGACGCCTTGGTTCTACCAATTCGATCGCTGATGGGAAGGCTCTTGTTAATTGGTTTCCATCACAAAAAGACATTTTCAAACTGTTGAGAACCTACCAAGCATGTACGGACTGGACAGGATGGCCGGTACTGTGAGTCCTACAACGATGCGTGTTACTAGCCATGATCCGTAGCTCCACATGGCCGCTCCAACTGCACCAGCCGTTACCTGTACCACCAGACAGAGAAAGAAGGAGAGCTTGCGTCCCCAGTAATCCTGCATGTAGCCGAAACCTAGATTGCCGATAAGTCCGGCCACACCGAACACCATCAATGCGGTCGTCGTGTCAAAGTCACGATCACACACTAGATTCCACTGCAAAGAAGCAATGCATCAACAACTTTAGGGCTTTCGATCACCTTAAGGACTCTTACCTCTGTCACTACGGTTGAGTTGAAGATGGATTGATCGTAGGTCCAACCGTGCCGACAGGTGGTAATACCGTTCGGTGGGGATAACTGATCTACTAGCGAAACATTCTCCCCACCAGGCTGCAACCGGAAAAGGCCCGCAATTTCGGAATAGTTGCGGGAATACATGGAACATTTGGAGTATCCGAGCGTACCATCGAAATGGGGAAGTTGAGGTGAGCTGAACAATCAACGTTTTCAATTAGTAAAATGGATGCTTAATTGATTGTAGATTCAGTAGCATATTTTGGGACAGGAAACACTCGGGATGGAAAGGTTGCTATTTAGGACGCATTCATTTACCTTATGTTTTTAAGCGTTTCCATTAAATGGCTATCGAGTCCATCAAACTCAGGCACTTTGCACCAATGGTTAGGTTTCGCTGCTAAGAAAAGTTGACTATACAAATAAAATAAAAAATAAACCAGAAATTAGATTAAAAGTTGCGATAAAAAGAGCCTTTACGAAGATATCAATTGATCAAAATGTGCCAATATTTTGCTCAATTGCTGACTGAAGATCCCTTATCATCGCACTGAATACCCCTTCGTGACCACGTACTTTGCGTAGCGCTTGAGCCACCTATGCTATAACTTAATTAAATTATTCACTAATTCAGTCTAATACCTACACGAGCAGGTGTTCTCGTCGTTGAAAATCTAGTCTAAAACGGTACAGGATGGATTAGTATTGAAATTAAGCTTAGAAGCTTTAGGAATTTACAAATGGCTCTAAACCATCATGCGAAAAGGCAGAAATACTATACGCGATCACTAACCTGTTACGATTCTTCTTGGTATGCACCATTATAATTATTAAATTACTTATAAATAATGTTAATGTGTTAGTTTTTCACACTTCTTACTACAGTAACATACCTGTACGCGTGAAAAGCGCACGGAAATGTGGCCGGAAACAGCAGCACTCCTATAATGATCTTCTGATAAGCTCCAAACCCATCGCACATCTCCAGAATGGAATCGAAATCCATCGCCGCCGAACCCGTTTCCTTTCCAAGTCACTAATATTGGACCTACAACAAGGCTAACTGCACTCTACTATTCGTTCCCACTAAGACCACAGTCCGCTACACATGCTGAAACGTCGATCGAGACTGAGCCATCCGATCGACAAACTTCGAAAGACCCTACCCTACCTCTACCGGGCAGGATATCTAGCATCTTCGCGATTAAATGAATGTATTTATCTCATAGTGATTTGAATTGTGGCGGACGGGGCGGGGTTCTTGAAACCTGACCCGTTTGCGCGGTTTGTGGTAAGTGCGGTAAATAGCTAGCTACCAGAAATTGAAGCTAATCAGAGTGGATCGTGGGTTCCGTTGATGTGCCTGGGTCAGTGTCGGGGAGCGCATTTCCAGATCGATCGTCAAGCGGTGAGCACCGTGTGTGTAGGTTTTCGGATGAATTTTACACTCACAAGCACGTGGTTGAAGTTACTTGTGATGTTGAGATATACTAATTCCATTTGAATTCGTTTTCGAAGCCTGTGGAGCTCCAGTATTTGAAATAGAAGTGAAAGTTCAACGTCATATCAGCCATTATCGGAGTAGGCCGTTCCCAGGAGATAAGCTGCTGTTCAGCCACAAGCACTTTTAAACAGCACTTAAACAGCGTTGACGCTGTATTGAGGATACAGTTTACTGTGGCCTTAAAAATCTTCGTTCCAGTTCCAGTTCCAGGCTAGTCCCTTTGATGTGTGAAAGACAAATCCAGCAAATTACTGTCATTAGATCGGCACTAGATGTGGTCCAGAAAATCCAGCATCCAGCCTATTTACCCTGTGGCAAACGGCGTTCCACTCATTATTTATGTTGTTGTGCAGGAAATTAGCTCTAATTGAATAAAGAACCGACGCTAAATGCGGACGCATTTATGTTAAATTAACAAATGCAAAACCGACCGACAGAACATGTTCTCTTCTTCCCATTCTGCGTAATCGTAACCCTTCTCTAGCCAGTGTGAGTTTAACGAGCGCAGCAGCAAAAACCGAAATGAATCACACGCGTTAACAAACGTTATATTTTTACGAATATATAATTAATTTATTCAGCACAAGAAGAACATGTAGTATTTTACTCAGCTTTCACAGATTCGTTCGTAAATTGTATGTATGCGTGTGTGTTTGTCTTGAGTTGAGTTCAACGAATTCGATCAATAACACACAACAGAATATTTAGATATATAGACTTTTAAACCTTATTACACATTAAATTTTCCATTCTTTTTTTACAACCCAACTGCTGAGTTTGTGTGTGTGTGTGTGCGCGTGTGGCATGTGGCTAAGGCGTGCAGTGACCACTTCTACCATCCCCCCATTGGGTTGTTTGGATTGGGTGCTCCCGGTGCACCCGGTGGCGGTTGCTGCTGCTGCTGCTGCTGATGACCGTACGCTCCCGGGTACGTTCCATAATACGGTGGCGGTACCATTGTTGCCGGTGGAAATCCGGTGTACGCTAAATGGATGGAATAGTGGAAGGAAAACGGATTAATACCTAGGGCGATCTTCAGCACAACGATCGTGCTACAACATACCCGACGGATAAGGAAGTGTTCCGTAGGGATTGAAACCTTGCGGCATCGGTGGTGGTGCGTATCCGGTAAAGCCACCACCCATCGCTGCCATGTTGCCACCGTACGTAGCCGCCATCGGAATGCCTTGCATGTGCTGTGGATAGGGCGTTGGACCGGGGGCCGCTGCTGGCGGAGCCGACGATGCCGCGCTGCTGCCCGGATTGTTCGATGCCGTGGTGGACGTGTGGTGTGTCGGAATGATCGGCGTGGCCGGAACCGATGCAGCCTGACGGCTCGATTCGTGCGTCAAATCCTTCATCAACTCATCCTTTTCGGTTTTGCGCGCAAAACAATAATCGCTAATCTTGCACTGGAAGACGAGCAGAATCTCGGTCAGTCCGTTGTAGAACGTTTCGCCCTCCTGAAGATAGCCCTGCAGCTCGGTAAACACATCGTAGGCCGCGGCCAGCTCGGAAAGGGTACGATCACGCTGATCCGTCGATACGCCCGATTCCGACACGAATCGTTCGTGTGCTTCGCGAATTTCCGTCGACAGCACCTGTTGGCGGGCGAGCGTTTCGCCCACCTGTTCCTGTAGCGGACCAATCAACTTGCCAATTTCGGACAGCGATATGGCCGGTTCGTTGATAACGCCCTCGGTCGAGAGAGCCGCGAGGAAACGTTCCTTCAGATCGATCGTGAGCGATTTTAGCTCCGCCTCGATACACTCCCGTTCGGCTTTCAGCGTTTCGACCGATTCCATCAGCAGACGGAGTGCCTGGGCGGCCGATGAGTTGGACGCTTGGCTGCTGGCACCGGCACCAGCCGAGGGAATCTGCTTCGTCAGCTGTTCGGTTGCCATCGAGAGTAGTTCGAGTCCGTGCTTGTGGGTGGCAAACTTCTCGCGGATCACCTTATCGGCTGCGGTCGCATTGTCGATGATCGCGCGATACTTTTCCCCGTTCGTGCGGAACGTGGCGGCCAGCTTGTCGGAGGGAGTGCGTGTCCAACGATCCTTAAACTGTGCCCGCAGCTGATTGTCCGAGTCGCGCTCCTCGTCCATCAATCGGAAGGCCTACAAGAAATGATCGTGATAGTAAAACCACAATGCTTTAAGCATCCAACGGCAATCGGCTTACCTCGTCAAGAATTTCCTTGTTGCGCGTAAACAGTTCCGGCAGACGTTCGATCAGTTCCTTCAGCTGCGCGACGCCACCCTTCTCGCGCACCGCGTTCGCCTTCTCCTGCAGTGATGGTGGCAAACTGTCACCCGTGGCCGTCACTTCCACAATTGCCGGTAGATTCAAGCTCGAAAGCAATCCGTTCAGTGCCGTGGTTGCTTCGCGCAGTCGCATAATCTCCCCATTGACCAGTTCCGTCTTGCGACCTTCGCAAGCGGCGAGTGCCTGATTAACGGCAACCGGTACAAGCGCAGTAAACAGATCCCGAAACTCTTCGCTCAGATGTGTCGCCATTGGGAGAACCTTCGCTAGCTGAGCCTTGCCCGGGCTAGGCAGATTGTTTACATCCGGAATGATTTCGTTGTAAATGAAATCGTTGTCTTTCTTCGCATCGGCCAGACTCTTTTGGGCGCGCTGAGCGTACTCGTGGAACAGGGTCGGATTGGAGGAACGGGACTGAGCCGTCTTGAACAGTTCGACCGCTTTCTGCAGTCGGCTAATTTCCTCTCCGAACGCTTTGTTCGCTTGCGATACTTTGCTGTGGTACAGCATGGTCAATGCGTGCATTGCTGCCTGGTGGCCAGCAACCTGCGGTATCCATTCTTTGTCCCACAGTGCTCGCACACTGTCACGCTGCATCGCGCGAAGCGATTCCGAGTACAGTTCCTCACACTGAGCACACAGCTTCGCCACCACCAGATCTTTCATGTTATCTTTAATCGCTTTGATGACGAACATTTCCTGTGCCTGTGCCAACATAAGGTTGCCGAGTGCGGTCAAACTGTCCTGCGAAAGGTCGGGCGTTGGTTCGCCCTGAATCGTGGCGGATGCGAGCGTCTTTAGGAACGTAAAGATCGATGCACTCTGCTGGAACAGTTTGGCCGCCTGCTTTAAACCTTCATCGTTGTCGATGCTTTGGTTGCTGGCGACGGCACTCTGTAGCGCGGCGACGTTAAACAGTACGCACGTCCTTTCGTACCCGATCGAAGTAAGCGCTGCAACCGGAAGCACACACACACAAAGAGTTAATTAATCAATTTAAAAGATTCTCCCCTTTCTGTGCTACTCGTTGTCGCCCTCTTCCCCCATCCTACGCATACTCACTCAAGCTAATGCGACCACCGAAAATGGATCCCTTGTCGAACGCATCCTTCCATTTGAACGGTACCTGCAGCTCCTGTACCGGAATTTTTGACTCCAGCGCCGTCAGCTGGTCGTAGTAGCGATAGTTTATCTCGAGACCCGACTCCTGCTTATCGAACACCTTCCACACGGCAGTGTTGCGTAGTAGATTCAGCTCGGAAATAGCTTCATTGATGATGTTCAGCTGTTCCGGGGCCAGATTGCGATAGTTGCTTTGGACAAGCGTTTTCAGCGGCTTGGCTAGGTCAACCTCGGACGGTTTCTTCAGCGGTACGGACAGGAACCCCATCGTGTAATGCTCGCGTTGCGGTTTAACGGGGAGTGAAATGTTCTTCTTGCTGTAGTCAGTCGTTGGATCGACACGTAAAACACCCGATGCCCGGATGTGTTCTCGAACGCACTTTGTTCGGTGCGAAAATTATTTCACTCCAAAACTCTCTCTCGCTCCCAAGGCGTTTATTAGTAATGCTGGGTATGAATCATGCGATACGGGCTTTTTTTCTTTTTCCAGCTGTTTGACAGATGACAAAACAAACAGGGTTTTGACGTTTTCGGCGGTGAAGGACCCGGCTGAAGGAATTGTCTGAATTACCTGCTTGATAAGGCATACTATGTAAAAGCAGCTTAGAAGCCCATTTAACTAAAGTATTTTTTATGAAACAGTGAAACAATGAAATTATAAAGCAAATTAAGTATCCAAAGACGCTTTTTTCTATCAAATTCCTCTTCGGGATTAAAAATGTCCCCTATTTCCCTTTTCGGGCGAGCGTTTCGCCCACCTGTTCCTGTAGCGGACCAATCAACTTGCCAATTTCGGACAGCGATATGGCCGGTTCGTTGATAACGCCCTCGGTCGAGAGAGCCGCGAGGAAACGTTCCTTCAGATCGATCGTGAGCGATTTTAGCTCCGCCTCGATACACTCCCGTTCGGCTTTCAGCGTTTCGACCGATTCCATCAGCAGACGGAGTGCCTGGGCGGCCGATGAGTTGGACGCTTGGCTGCTGGCACCGGCACCAGCCGAGGGAATCTGCTTCGTCAGCTGTTCGGTTGCCATCGAGAGTAGTTCGAGTCCGTGCTTGTGGGTGGCGAACTTCTCGCGGATCACCTTATCGGCGGCGGTCGCATTGTCGATGATCGCGCGATACTTTTCCCCGTTCGTGCGGAACGTGGCGGCCAGCTTGTCGGAGGGAGTGCGAGTCCAACGATCCTTAAACTGTGCCCGCAGCTGATTGTCCGAGTCGCGCTCCTCGTCCATCAATCGGAAGGCCTGCAAGAAATGATCGAGATAGTAAAAACACAATGCTTTAAGCATCCAACGGCAATCGGCTTACCTCGTCAAGAATTTCCTTGTTGCGCGTAAACAGTTCCGGCAGACGTTCGATCAGTTCCTTCAGCTGCGCGACACCACCCTTCTCGCGTACAGCGTTCGCTTTTTCCTGCAGTGATGGTGGCAAACTGTCACCCGTGGCCGTCACTTCCACAATTGCCGGTAGATTCAAGCTCGAAAGCAATCCGTTCAGTGCCGTGGTTGCTTCGCGCAGTCGCATAATCTCCCCATTGACCAGTTCCGTCTTGCGACCTTCGCAAGCGGCGAGTGCCTGATTAACGGCAACCGGTACAAGCGCAGTAAACAGATCCCGAAACTCTTCGCTCAGATGTGTCGCCATTGGGAGAACCTTCGCTAGCTGAGCCTTGCCCGGGCTAGGCAGATTGTTTACATCCGGAATGATTTCGTTGTAAATGAAATCGTTGTCTTTCTTCGCATCGGCCAGACTCTTTTGGGCGCGCTGAGCGTACTCGTGGAACAGGGTCGGATTGGAGGAACGGGACTGAGCCGTCTTGAACAGTTCGACCGCTTTCTGCAGTCGGCTAATTTCCTCTCCGAACGCTTTGTTCGCTTGCGATACTTTGCTGTGGTACAGCATGGTCAATGCGTGCATTGCTGCCTGGTGGCCAGCAACCTGCGGTATCCATTCTTTGTCCCACAGGGCTCGCACACTGTCACGCTGCATCGCGCGAAGCGATTCCGAGTACAGTTCCTCACACTGAGCACACAGCTTCGCCACCACCAGATCTTTCATGTTATCTTTAATCGCTTTGATGACGAACATTTCCTGTGCCTGTGCCAACATAAGGTTGCCGAGTGCGGTCAAACTGTCCTGCGAAAGGTCGGGCGTTGGTTCGCCCTGAATCGTGGCGGATGCGAGCGTCTTTAGGAACGTAAAGATCGATGCACTCTGCTGGAACAGTTTGGCCGCCTGCTTTAAACCTTCATCGTTGTCGATGCTTTGGTTGCTGGCGACGGCACTCTGTAGCGCGGCGACGTTAAACAGTACGCACGTCCTTTCGTACCCGATCGAAGTAAGCGCTGCAACCGGAAGCACACACAAACACACACACAGAGTTTAATTAATCAATTTAAAAGATTTTCCCCTTTCTGTGCTACTCGTTGTCGCCCTCTTCCCCCATCCTACGCATACTCACTCAAGCTAATGCGACCACCGAAAATGGATCCCTTGTCGAACGCATCCTTCCATTTGAACGGTACCTGCAGCTCCTGTACCGGAATTTTCGACTCCAGCGCCGTCAGCTGGTCGTAGTAGCGATAGTTTATCTCGAGACCCGACTCCTGCTTATCGAACACCTTCCACACGGCAGTGTTGCGTAGTAGATTCAGCTCGGAAATAGCTTCATTGATGATGTTCAGCTGTTCCGGGGCCAGATTGCGATAGTTGCTTTGGACAAGCGTTTTCAGCGGCTTGGCTAGGTCAACCTCGGACGGTTTCTTCAGCGGTACGGACAGGAACCCCATCGTGTAATGCTCGCGTTGCGGTTTAACGGGGAGTGAAATGTTCTTCTTGCTGTAGTCAGTCGTTGGATCGACACGTAAAACACCCGATGCCCGGATGTGTTCTCGAACGCACTTTGTTCGGTGCGAAAATTATTTCACTCCAAAACTCTCTCTCGCTCCCAAGGCGTTTATTAGTAATGCTGGGTATGAATCATGCGATACGGGCTTTTTTTCTTTTTCCAGCTGTTTGACAGATGACAAAACAAACAGGGTTTTGACGTTTTCGGCGGTGAAGGACCCGGCTGAAGGAATTGTCTGAATTACCTGCTTGATAAGGCATACTATGTAAAAGCAGCTTAGAAGCCCATTTAACTAAAGTATTTTTTATGAAACAGTGAAACAATGAAATTATAAAGCAAATTAAGTATCCAAAGACGCTTTTTTCTATCAAATTCCTCTTCGGGATTAAAAATGTCCCCTATTTCCCTTTTGTTTTGCGCACTTGACGTCTGTATCGCCGAGCACGGAGCCGATTTGGTGTTTTGAAAAGAAAAAGGGAAATTCGCCTGTCAGCTGATGAACAAATACACAGCAACGGGCAGGTAAACAACCGAAAAACCGAATGCCCATCACCCAACAACACACCAGAGCAGATAACGATCGTTCCAATTTCGTCAGCATTTAGTGATTAAACACCAATCAGAGCACCAACAGCCGGAATAGCTAGAAGAAACGATAATGAAGAGCCTTGCCGAACGTCCCGCTGGATCAGTTTATTGGTGGCTTCTTGCTACGCTATTTCTCCCGCTAGCGATACCTGGCTTGGTGTACAAGTATCTGACGAGGATGAAAGAGAAACGGAACGCGCGTAATTTGAACGGGAAGGTAAGGGTTTCTGTAGCTTGAAATGGAAATTGTTTGTGTGGTTTTGATTGTTGGTTTTCTCATTTTCTGCAGGTCGTTCTCATTACGGGGGCAAGTTCTGGTTTGGGCGAAGCGCTGGCACACAGTTTCTATCTGGCCGGTTGTAAAGTGGTGCTTGCTGCACGCCGAAAGGAAGAGCTGGAACGCGTTCGGAAGGATCTGCTCGAGCTGCATGCAGTAAGTGGGATTTAAAAGATTCGTTGGACATAGTATTCCATTGCTAATGTTTCCTTGTTTTTTACCAGACCGTACCAACTCACCCACCAATCATACTACCGTTGGACCTTTCCGATCTGAACAGTATTAACGAGAAGGTGCAGAGTGTGCTGGAAATTCATGGCGCGATCGATATACTGGTCAATAACGGTGGCATCAGTGTACGGGGTGATGCCCTCTCGACAGCAATCGACGTGGACATACGCATCATGCTAGTCAACTACTTCGGTACCGTTGCCATGACGAAGGCCTGTCTGCCTTCGATGATTGCACGGAAGGAAGGTCGCATCGTGTGTGTTTCCAGTGTGCAGGGAAAGTTTGCCATTCCGCACCGTTCGGCGTACAGTGCATCGAAGCATGCGTTGCAAGCGTTTTGCGACAGTTTGCGTGCCGAGGTGGCAAAGGATAACGTTAACGTGACGCTGATTTCACCGGGGTACATTAACACGTCCATGTCGATAAACGCGCTTACCGGTTCCGGTGCTACATATGGCAGTAAGTATTGCTTTTTCTGGTTTATTTGTTGTTGTTGTTGACAGTTACTGAAAATAGTTGTTGTAAAATAGAGATGGACGCTGCTACTGCGGGTGGTGCATCGGCAAAGGACACCGCATCCAACATCCTGAAAGCGATTGTACGGGATGAAAAGGATATCATCATGGCACCGATTGCGCCGCGGGTCGCTTACTGGTTGCGCCATCGGCTCCCATCCGTTTACTTTTGGGTGATGAAAAAACGAGCGGAAAAGTTAAACTCCTAAAACCAAACCAAAGAAACAACTGACTCCTAGTTCCTCCTCCCTTGATTTTGACACGAAAGAGGATAAGCAACGCATCAGGGCATTAGATTTCACGTGTTTCGCTAGAATTATTTATAACATTGGCAGCTATTTTATTATGGACCACTATTTGCGTTACCTTTAGTTGTGTACTGTGGCCATTCAATAACCATTGCATTATAGAATCAACCAACCGAACGCTTCAATAGGAATCAATTAACGATAAGCCAGTAAACCGTAAAGGTGAAACAAAACCAAACATATGATAAAGAATCAATTGAATTGCTTACTGTTTGTGAAAAAACCTGTCCGAAAACCATTTACTACGAACCTTCTCTCCCGGGTGATAGATAAGCCCTCCATGGAGTACGCAAAATGGCCGGATTAAAGGTCGTTCTGTTTATCATTGGATTCTTATGGTACTGACGGGAGTTGATCGCAACGTACAGTGGCACACGCATAACATGGGACGGCTTTAAGTTCTAGGCAAATTTAGCAAATTATTAGTCTTTCATCATATTTTACAAAATAATAATTTGTTAAGGTGGCGACAGATAAAATAGGAGTTAAAATCTTTACCTACTTATAAAGCAATTAAGATGGTGTCTCATTTTGGATGGGCGCTACTGTAAATGGCAAGATCTATTAATAAAACGATTACCTTTGACGCGACTAATGATTTATGGCGCTAACTTCGCCACGTGAAGAGCACTAAACAAATCGAAAATGGATGGTCATTGTTAACACTGTGTCAACACCATTAGGCTGTTGCATCAGTGTGCCACACACTAATGGGTTGTCGAGAGACGACGCGACAGGTGTTTACGTGAACGAGCCCAAAACGGCTAGAAGGGTTCCCTGTTTTTGTTTTTCTCTGCTGCTAATTTGTCAAGGTCTTCTGCGATTTGTCATGGCGGCACGTACAGTGGTGTACAAAATGTTTGCCGAAGTATTCAATATGGTGGACCGACTAACGACCTCACTTGTTGGCATCATGTCGATTCTGTTGTCAGCAAAGCACAGCAATTTGCATGTCGAAATTCCTCTACTTTGTAGACACTATATACTAGAGAAGGTTCTGCCTTCTGATTTCTGAAAATGGAAGTTTTCGCATTAAGAATGTCTTTTTTGTGTATTTTTTTTCATCACTCATTTCTATTTATTCATGCTGTCGTCCTTAACAGTACACATTTACATAAAACTCTCACACTCATATTCTATAATATTCCTCATTGGCTTACCATTGCGCTTTTACAGCCACGGATGCCATGCAGGATCCATCAGACACAGATTGTCCGGATTGGTGGCCATATGCACGAACGCGCTCATACGATTCGCTTCACCGCTATCGATGCGCGAAAGGTTGTTCAGCCGGCCCATTATCGTGCCGACGGCTTTGTTCACTGTCGTGATGATCGTTTCCGCATCGATGTCGATCGACCCATTGTCCTGATCGGTGACCGTTGCTGTAGTTGCCTGCGATGCACCAGCTCCTCCCGCCGATCCGCTTGTGCTCGTAGCGGTCGGCGTTGTGGAAGAAATGGTGGCACTGCTGGAAGCGGCGGCCGACGACGACTGATCGACAAGCACCTTTTCATCGTTCAGCCGCTTCTTGTGGAACCAGATGATTTCGTCCTTCAGAATCGCTTTCAGGATGGTTGTCAGCTTAAAGTTGGGCTGTATGAAGCAGCGTGCCGTAGCGACAGCTGACGCCGTTAGTGGCCCAGCAACACCGACCGACGACACAAACTCGACAATGTTCGGTGTCAGACGGAACGGTACCGCACGGTTTACGTCCAGAAAGCCTGTACTATCGTCCATCTCGAAGCGGAAGTACGATACGTTCATGAGGCCCGAATCCTGATGCAGATAGATCATGTCCGGGTTGAGTCGGGTGAGGCAAAGCGCGTACTCCAGCAGACAGGAGAGGGCCAGCTGGAGGGTAAACATTTTCCGGAACTGCCAATAGTCGGTGGCGCACGGGAACGTTCGTACTGCCCAGTCTTTTAGGAGCGTTTTCGGTACCATCTGGGTTTGCGTTTCCTTGAGAATGTCGCGCAGTATTACGTGGTTGGTGGGTGAACCGCGGGCCTGTATTTTGGCGAGCCGATCGTAGTACCGCGTGATCGGTGCATCGTGCTCGATGTTTAGCTTGGTGCAGCACGATTTGTACACTTCCAGCAGCGAGATGCTGGCGGGGTTGTCCTCCACCAAACGCATCTGGGGCGAAACAGCAACGACGCGCGGTACGGTAAGATATAGGAAGCGACGTGACGTTTCCTTGCGCTTTACCAGATAAGAATTTAGCATACGGAGCAACTGCAGTAGACGTTCTTCGCGGCGAGAATCGGCAATGCCCGTATCGTTCACCACCAGGTACGGATAGATTTTTCCATTCGTGCCACGGATGTAGAGCCGTCGGGCGGCCGTATTGTGCTTCTGAACGATGTCTACCCGTGGCATGAAACGTGCGATGCGGATGTGATAGTGTGAGTTTTTCGGTAGCAGCAGCTCGCCGGGCAGCTCGACTTCGGCCGTTTTTTGGCTAAAGTTGGACAGGAAGCGACACTTCTCCTCGATCAGGAAGGATCTGAAAGGTGTATAGGCGAAACATATTAGGTAAAACCCGTATGAAGCCATCGATTGTCAGCTATTCAGAGCCAGGAAGCGGGTGTCTTGAAGCTTCAGGACTATAAACTATAAGCTAAGCATCTTGCGCACGCGAGGGAGATTCTTCAATCACAATATAAGCTTCATCCACTATTTTAGAGACTTTATGATCATAATTACGCCAATGGAAGTAAATTGCTCCATCATCTTCACTGGTTCAAACGAAAATTCTACCAAACCCATGTCGATTTTTGGAATCGATTTCAAGTAGGAGACTAACAAGGCAAAAACGATGGTTGGCACCACCATTAGTCCAGTTGATAAATATTAATTTACGCATATGTACATACATCACACGGGGCGGCCCGGTGGTAGATGCGACAGCGGCGCCGGTCTTCACACGGCAGGACCGGGGTTCAAGTCTCATCGGGGTCGTTCCCTCATAGTGAGGACTGACTATCCAACTATGTGGTAACAATAAATCTAGAAAGCCAAAAAAAATGGCAGGCATGACCTAAGAGGTCGTTAGGCCAAGAGAGTACATACTAAAGATGTGCACAATGAGTAAGAGTGAGTGAGTGAGTTTAATCTTGCAAAGGAGTTTATAGTTTCAACTCAGCATAAAGACTCTCAATCTTTGCGCTGACTAGTGACTCCTTTTGGCTTCAAAATCACTCCTTTTGGCTTCAAACTCACTCTCACTCGCTGTGCCGACTAGTGGCCTACTCCTTTTGGCATCAAACTCACTCTCACTCGATGCGGCAACTATTGACCAAGACTTTCACACTCTTATTGAGTGAGTTTGAAGCCAAAAGGAGTTGGTCACTAGTTAGAAGCGAGTGAGAGTGAGTTTGAAGCCAAAATGAGTGAGGCACTAATCTGCGCAGCCAGTGAGAGAGAGTGTGATGCCAAAAGGAGTGAGTTTGAAGCCAAAAGGAGTGAGTCTCTAGTCGTGGCAGAGGGTGAGAGTGAGTTTGAAGCCAAAAGGAGTGAGTTTGAAGCCAAAAGGAGTGAGTTTGAACTCAAAGGAGTGAGTTTGAAGCCAAAAGGAGTGAGTTTGAACACCGACCGACGACACAAACTCGACAATGTTCGGTGTCAGACGGAACGGTACCGCACGGTTTACGTCCAGAAAGCCTGTACTATCGTCCATCTCGAAGCGGAAGTACGATACGTTCATGAGGCCCGAATCCTGATGCAGATAGATCATGTCCGGGTTGAGTCGGGTGAGGCAAAGCGCGTACTCCAGCAGACAGGAGAGGGCCAGCTGGAGGGTAAACATTTTCCGGAACTGCCAATAGTCGGTCGCGCACGGGAACGTTCGTACTGCCCAGTCTTTTAGGAGTGTTTTCGGTACCATCTGGGTTTGCGTTTCCTTGAGAATGTCGCGCAGTATTACGTGGTTGGTGGGTGAACCGCGGGCCTGTATTTTGGCGAGCCGATCGTAGTACCGCGTGATCGGTGCATCGTGCTCGATGTTTAGCTTGGTGCAGCACGATTTGTACACTTCCAGCAGCGAGATGCTGGCGGGGTTGTCCTCCACCAAACGCATCTGGGGCGAAACAGCAACGACGCGCGGTACGGTAAGATATAGGAAGCGACGTGACGTTTCCTTGCGCTTTACCAGATAAGAATTTAGCATACGGAGCAACTGCAGTAGACGTTCTTCGCGGCGAGAATCGGCAATGCCCGTATCGTTCACCACCAGGTACGGATAGATTTTTCCATTCGTGCCACGGATGTAGAGCCGTCGGGCGGCCGTATTGTGCTTCTGAACGATGTCTACCCGTGGCATGAAACGTGCGATGCGGATGTGATAGTGTGAGTTTTTCGGTAGCAGCAGCTCGCCGGGCAGCTCGACTTCGGCCGTTTTTTGGCTAAAGTTGGACAGGAAGCGACACTTCTCCTCGATCAGGAAGGATCTGAAAGGTGTATAGGCGAAACATATTAGGTAAAACCCGTATGAAGCCATCGATTGTCAGCTATTCAGAGCCAGGAAGCGGGTGTCTTGAAGCTTCAGGACTATAAACTATAAGCTAAGCATCTTGCGCACGCGAGGGAGATTCTTCAATCACAAT
Organism: Anopheles maculatus; assembly: GCA_002091835.1. Taxonomy (NCBI): domain Eukaryota; kingdom Metazoa; phylum Arthropoda; class Insecta; order Diptera; family Culicidae; genus Anopheles; species Anopheles maculatus. The sequence goes on along the minus strand of KZ061944.1, from coordinate 247,559 downwards.
ATAAGCTTCATCCACTATTTTAGAGACTTTATGATCATAATTACGCCAATGGAAGTAAATTGCTCCATCATCTTCACTGGTTCAAACGAAAATTCTACCAAACCCATGTCGATTTTTGGAATCGATTTCAAGTAGGAGACTAACAAGGCAAAAACGATGGTTGGCACCACCATTAGTCCAGTTGATAAATATTAATTTACGCATATGTACATACATCACACGGGGCGGCCCGGTGGTAGATGCGACAGCGGCGCCGGTCTTCACACGGCAGGACCGGGGTTCAAGTCTCATCGGGGTCGTTCCCTCATAGTGAGGACTGACTATCCAACTATGTGGTAACAATAAATCTAGAAAGCCAAAAAAAATGGCAGGCATGACCTAAGAGGTCGTTAGGCCAAGAGAGTACATACTAAAGATGTGCACAATGAGTAAGAGTGAGTGAG
>KZ061944.1:218686-236771 GCA_002091835.1 Anopheles maculatus | reverse complement strand
GGATTCAAGAATCCTTGAGGATTCATGAATCTTTGGGGATTCATGAATCTTTGAGGATTCATGAATCTTTATAATAGAGATTCAGAGTCATTCATTCAGTTCAAAGATTCATTCAGATTCATGAATCTGAATCAGATTTACCCAACACTAATAATAATCATAAACACCGTACAAGAAGTTTTACTCGGAACATTTGTTAAACGACACGGCGTGCCTCGACCGCGTGAGCCTTGAGCAGTGAATGGAATACTGCGAAAGAGAGATAGAAGAAACGTTAGGGCAGTTATCGAAAATCTGGCTTTGAGAATGACCCGTTGTGGCGCCTGCACATAGGCAATGGTTTAACAGCATGCCATAATGAATTATACAATAATTATAGGTAGATTAGTGTGGTTGCGAGTGATAATAATCATAAACACCGTACTAGAAGTTTTACTCGGAAGCTTTGTTAACAAACTGCTCCTATTTACCTTGCAGCACGATACGCTTATGAATGGCGAGCCGTGCAATGATGTGACTCAGCAACAGATGCCCATGATACCGTGCCGACGGATCGACACAATTTCTCGGCAACAGACAGGGCCACGCAAACGTCATCAACCGCCGCAGCTTATTCCCTTCGCGCTTATTATTCGCATCACCATCGTGTATGTGTGGCGACGCTTTCTCCACCAACAGACTCGCAAACTGCAGCAGCGCAATACGCACACAATCCTCATTGGCGAACGGTTTGTCCGGATCGATCACTTTGTTAATAAACACCGAAACGACATTACTATCATCTTCCTGGTATGGGGCGGGCGGTGCACCGACCAGCTTGTTCCCTTCGCCCTTCTCGAAACTCAACGCAAAGCTGGGAATGATGATCATCATGAGAATTTTAGCCTTCAGATCTTGGGCCAGCTCGGGGCTGGGAAAGATTTCCACAAACTGGAAAAATGCTTTCCGTTTCCATTCGACGGTATAGCTTTGGCAGACGGTATTTTGTAGGAAATCGCGCATAAATTGAAAGTCGGGCACAAAGCGAAGACACAGTGCGCGCAAGAGCTGAAACAGCAGGAGTATCTCGTTCGTGTTGTAGGAAAAGTATTCGATGAGGATTTTTGCGATCAAATGCCAAAGGTCGCACACCACCGACACTTGGCAGGACTGTGAAGGAAGGAAGGGAAAGCAAATGATAGAGTTTATAAGGTATCTGTGAGCAATTGCTAACGACCTCTCCGGTTAACTTACCTTATAGAGATCATTCTTCCATATGCTTTTCAGCACGGTAATAATCTCCACCTGGCTCGTAATCCACGGCCCGTCAAATTCCACCAGCGTGTGAATAATCAGTACTGCCTGGTGTTGCGATTCGTAACGCTCTTCGAACGGTTTCGCCGTGGTCGATGATTCCGAGTTGAGCAGGATAAGCTGCGTCAAACGGGCACCCTTCAGCTGGGCCGCATTACGGAACGGTGCACCGTCCTTGTGGCGCAACAGGAAGATTGTGAACCGATTCCACTGGGCATCTTTCATTACGGCATCGGTCAGCAGCAGCTCGATCGTTTCCTTCGGGTAGCGCAGCAAGAATTTGACCAGCGCTGGACGATAAGGTGACGATGGTTCAACCTAACAGAATAACAGAAAATCGGTGTACAGTTTGAGTTCGAATTCGCCACTTTGTTTTACAACTCGCTAATCATACAAACCATCAAGCTCTTCTCCGCCTGCAGTATAAGCTTGCACAAACTCTCAATGAACTTGGGCGACGCAGCCGGAATTTGCTGGAAGATACCGAGTATGGTAACGACCTTCTTTTCCATCTCGCTTGTCTTGGAGGTCGCTAAAAAGTTGCCCTGGTTGCTGGTAATTGTCACCTCGAGCATTTTGCGCAATATTTGCAGCAGCGAGTCGCACAGCTTCTCGTTGAACATGGCCGGGAACAGTTGCGTCAGGTAGGAAAGACGCCTAGTGCCACTGAGCGTAAGATTACGGTAATCGCCCAGCATTAGCAACAGTGGACGTATGACCGTGTGAATCTAGAAATAAAATAATTAATAATTAATGAAAATTCTCCCATCGCCAGTCAACGGCCCAACAGTTCTTACCGTTTCTTTGCTGACGTTACAACCCTGCAGGAAGTTTTTCATACAATGAAACGCCGCTTCCTGCAGTTCGGCATTGTTCTTCTCCAATCCCTTAAACAGGATGGCAAATATCTTCTCCCGGCAACCGTTCGGTATGTAGTGACAAGCGGCCAGCGCATTCAGGGCGCTCTTACGCAACGGCACCAGGTTGGTGACCGTCTTGTAACACTCGAGCTTGTTGAGCGTTGCATCTTCCGCATCGGAGAGCGTCAATACTTCGTGGTAGAACACCTTGTGCGTTAAAACGTTGAGATCTGGCGAAAATGGGGGAAAAAGAGTCATTATTGAACGCGTTTTTCCCCTCAATCGAACATTTTTGCTCTCGCTTACCAATAGTGAACAGCCGTGGTTCAAGCGTAGTACAGAAGGTGTTACCATCCATCAAACCAATCTGGGCACTGGCCGGTTGATGGCGTAGCAGATGTTTCTTGGGCGGTATCATGTCTACCAGCACCTCCCTGTGAGGATCCATCACTTCCGTGACCGTTTTCTCCTGCAGTTCTGCAATCAATCGCAACGAGGACATGGCCTGGAAGAGAAAGAAGGCAATGTAAAGCGTTAAATTCGATTTAAAATCAAAATTCATTTAAAAATCCATCCTTACCGTTTCACGAACCAACGTGTGAGGGCTCGTCACTTGCCGGACCAGCTCGTGAATGACATCGTGCATCGCTTTCTTTTGCGTTGCTAGCAGTTCCTCATTTTTGCAATCCTTCTCCAACGGTTTCATACAAATGCGCAACATTTTCTCCAGGAACGTACGCGCCATATCGATTGCACCGCTCGAAACCTCCCCGGTTAGGTCCATTATGATAAACATGAACGCTTTCAGAAACACGAACGTATGCTGATACAGCCACCGCATGGCCATGTTTTGGTACAGGAATTTAAGCGCAATACAGCCACCCATCTTCGAATACCACGGCCGTTCGTAGCACAGTGCTGCCATCTTTTCGCCCAGATAGTTCATAAGCGGCAACCGGCAGGCACGTTCCTTCGAGCCCATAATGTTCGTTGCCGTCTCGAGTATCAACACCATCGCCAGGTTGCCCGGTTTGCACAGTTCCTTCTCCTCGTGGCCCATTATCTCGGCCAGCGCATCGATCAGCACGAGCGGATCCATGCCCACGCTGTACCACTGGAAGTGTTTGAGCAGCGGGAATGGGCCGGCCTGCTGCGCGATCGCCACCATCGTGTAGTGGCGCACGACGGCAACCATCGTGGGCAGGACGGAACCGCGCAGTTCTTTGGTAGCGGCAGCCACAAACATACCGGTCAGTGCCGTTTGATGTGTCGTTCGGGCCCGCCTATCCGGCGCGATGTAGTTCGCCACGTTCGGTGAACATTGGATGTTGGTTTCGGTGAAGCTGGGATGCATGAACAGCTTCTGCAGCGTGTGCTTATCATCGTCGAGCGTGATCGAGGCGGCCAGATAGCAGCGGATCACTTCCCAGCTCTGGCGCCAGTAGAATGGATCGGTGGTGCTACATTTTAGTGCGTTGAAAGCGGTCTCGATGACTTTGTCCACCGCAAAGTTGATTGGATTGCGATGATCTTGGAAGTAGGCTACGACTGCCGGGTGTGACTGATCGTTCTCTTGATACTTGAGCTTTTGCGGTTCGATCATCATCTTTCGATTGCCGCCACCGAATTTACCTAGCACACGGAACGCAACGATCGCGGCACTGTCTTGGTTGCGGAGAGTTCGCCACAGCGCCTGCATCAGATCGGCCCGTACTGGTTGTATGTGATCGTACAGGAAATCGGGCTGTAAATTATCGACGCAAAGCTCCAACGTTCGAAGACCCTACGGAGGGAGAATACATTTTAGAATTCTTTTCTTTTTCCGCAGCAGATTCCACCTTACCTGACTGATTAGCGTGTGCGATCCATTCAGCGCCGATACGAGCGGATCCATCAGCATCGGTAGATATGGCAACAGAGACGATAAACGTACCGGTACCGTGAGACATAGCTCCACAAACAGATCCTTCATGTGCTGCTTGTGGAATCCACTTTGCAGCCGGTTTAATCCTTCGAGCAAATTTGGCAGCAGTGGCAAAAACTCCTGGTACAGCAAATCGTGCGATCCTCCACCGATCGAACGGAACAGGGCACGCAACAGCAGGAAATAGTTGTACGGCTCTTTGGCCGTCATCGCCAGCTCCATCGAACGGTTAACGATGTTGTGCAGGTGGGGCCGAAGCATATGTTCGTTTTCGGCCGCAAATAGGCTAACGCTTCCGAACACGAGCTTAAACAGGCGCAGGTACAGGTTGGAGCGCTCGATGTTCGATCCCATCTCGTCCATACGCTCGAGCAGATATTCCACCAGGACCGTGGCGAACAGGGGCGACGTTTTTGGGTTGGCCAGGAAGGAGTTGGCAATTACCTGCAGGGTGGTGTTTTTGTACAGCCGGTCTACCATGAAGTCGATGGTGGCGGTAAAAATTTCCTGAAAGTTTTGTGGATCCATTGTGAGGAACTGTAAAGGGCACGAGAAGTTGTTAGATATGTTTGAAATTTGTTGCAATATTAACGTATATTACACAGGGTGTTCGAGATAAATTTGACAGTTACATTTTGGTTTATAACTCGTGATTGAATTGGCATAGGAAAACAAGCAATACGTCATTCGACAGCTAAAAGTGTACGGAACAAGCAGCGAAAACATCCCGTGATAAAAAAATGCCAAAAAAGAGTACATTGTGGAAGCGGATCACATGCATCATGATGATCCGCGCCGGACGCGACAACCGCGACATCATGCAGTGCGTGCAGTGTTCGCTGAATACGGTGAAGGCGTTCCGAAGTGAGCTGGGCGAAAACAGCGACGACGACGAAGCGGTGGCAGCACAAAAACCACATTCTCAGCGGCGGGATTGCATGCGGACCGACGCTTTCCTGACTGACCTCCAGGCGCGCGTAATGGAAAATCCGGGGATCGGAATTCGGCCGTTGGCACGTGAGATGGGGGTGATGGGGGATCACGAGAGTGGCCAACGGCAGACCGTACGTGTTCCAGCAGGATTCCGCTCCGTGCCATACAGCCTCCAAAACGATAAAGTGATTGGCGGCCAATTTCAACGACTTCACCGCGCCGAATATGTGGCCTCCCAGCTTCCCAGATCTTAATCCAATGGATTATTTCGTAGAGGGGCACGGTGGAACGGGACACCAACAGAACCTCCAGCAACACCAAGGCGGAGCTGATGTCGAAAATCAGGTCCGTTTTCGCGGCCCTACCTCGCGAAACTGTCGCCAGGGCTTGTTTTCGGTTCCGGAGACGGGTGGAGGCCGTAATAGAAGCCGAGGGCGGATATTTTGAATAAAATGAATAAAATACATGGTAAGCTACTATTTCTAAAACAAAACAAAAAATTTCCCCGATGATTAATTTTGTCATAAAAAATTTTTGTCCTTCTCCGTAGGTGACTGTCAAATTTATCTCGAACACCCTGTATTATTACTCACCACTCCGCTAAAATGTTCCAACACTTCCTTCTCCTCCTTGGTGCGGGGCATCTGCAGCGTTTGTTTCTGTACCGGGATCGACTGTCCCACTCCCATTACCGCACCCGGAATGTTGATCGTGTAAATGTCCAGCGCTTCCAGTGCCCAGTGGAACAGATCGATGAAGATGAGTATTTCACTCGGATTGAATATTTTCGTCGGACCCGTGTACTCGTTCGCATTGACCGATTTCGGCGATGGACAGTTCCAGGTAACCGCTTTCACACCACAAACGAGCGTTTTAATCAGACTACGATACTCCGACACGTTCAGTGTGGTTGGGACGGGCAGCCCGATGCTTGTCGCTTTCTGGCCCGAACCATCGACGGTACCGTCCGTCGCTGTACAGCCACCAAGTAGATCACGGGCGGCGGTATCGCCCTGCCCGGGAAGAGTGCCGCCTCCCATTTCCGATGGTTTCGCTTTCCTGCGCAGGGAAAACATGGTTAGTGACGTGGAAAGTAGAGCGAAAAGTGCCGGACAAAATACGTACCATTTCTGCATCAACTGGGGCAGCTGCACTTTCGAAATGGTTTGGAACTTTATCGTAAAAATACGCAGCATTGTGATAAGCAGGTCTCGCGCCACTACCGGCTCCACTTCGCTCTTCACCCGAATGCAGTCGACCAGATTGAGTAACAGTTTGCAGGACATCGTTTGGATGCTGGTAGGCAACGATTCGTCGTGTATGTTTTTGGCGAACAAATGGACCGCCTTCGAAAGGGCCTGCAGGCTGAGCTGTTGCCGGATGTGGTGCACTAGGTCGGCCAGGGTGGAGTACGCGAGGGGACGTAAATTTTCGTGCGTTGTCCAGCCCTTCCCGAGCAGCACATCATCGTCGAACAGCTTCTCGATCATTGGTACGAAATCTGGATGAGAAAATTGTATTATTAAGCAGCTAGGCAGAGCAGCGATAAAGGGAAGGGATACGTACGGTTGCGAAATTCTGTTTGCAGGATATGTCGGGATGCAACGAGCAGCTCTTTCCGTGAGCTGGCCACCTCCTTCGGGCAGCTTTCCAACAGATTTATCATACCCTTTACCATCGTTGAAGCGTGTGTATGTACCGCGTCCGGGAACAGCCGTAGAATGTAGGCGGAAAATGTGAGCGTTTTGATTTGCGCTCCCATAAAATCCACATACGTTTCTTTGTTAAATCCGGGCGAGTTTCTGCAGGGAGTGGAACGGAATTAGAATGCTAATACCAGCGACAGAAGCTGTTCATACTGACTTGTGCGCGAGTGACGGTTGCAAGCTGATGGTGCTCATGACCAGCGGTATGAAATCGGCCACTTCCTGGTGCAGATTTTGTTTGTAAATTTGATACAGCAACACCACTATGATTGGAAGCTCGTGAAGGACCTTCAGCGAGTTGATACCCTTCGGTATGAGATTGTACTGAAATTGAAAGGTGAACAGCAAATTAGTTTCAACGGAAAACGGGACAATCTTTCGCAAAAAAAAATGCTTACAGAAGCGGTAGTTGTTTTGCCATCGGCTGTTTTCTTCTCCAGCTGGATAGGCGTCATGGTGAAAATGTCCGGCAACAGCGTCTCGAAGTTTAGCTCCTTCAGGTCCTTCACCTTGATCGGTTGCCGCGGTTCAAACATAACGTTCATGTGTTTCGGCAGTTCGGTAAAGATTTTCTTTAGGTATGCCACGAAATCGTGAATTTCCGAATGAAACTGTGGCCTGTACTGTTTGTGTATGTCCACAATGATGCGGAGGCATACGAGCACGTTCTCTTCGTTCTCGGTGTACAGCAGCTTGATCATAAGAATGACGATGGGCTTCACGAAGGGTCGTACCAGTTCGCTTTGTGGCAACCGGTGGATCATTTCCAGGATCAACTTGCGCACCTTAAATGTGTAAAAACAACAACAATACCTTAACTGCCGCTATTCCAAGGAAATTAGTGCAGTTCACTTACTTGCTGCATATTTAGCTCCGATATGAACATCGGTTCTCCTTCCTGCAGCACCTTAAGGAACACACGCATTGCATGCTCGAGAAAGTTCTGATACCCGCTGGATTGTGTGATGATTTCGAAGCTCTCGCTCAACTCTTGCGCTGCCTTCAGCTTTAACTCATCCTTCGAGCCGGCGTCTCCCAGCATCGTCACAAAGCTACGGAATTGACCTATCTGCGTAGGTTCTAAGAACTGTTGTGTTCCGGCGGCCTGAGCGGCCGCATTCGCCGGATAATTCGCTGCCATTATGATGCCGAAGGAAGTCGCTTTTCATATACAAAACAAACGCCCCCCGTTTTTTTTTTCGCACCAAGCGCCTGTGTTTGGGAGGGGGGTGGGGAAGCACCCAAATGTTTTCAGGTGGTTTTATGTGTTCCGAACAGTGCCTAACGCATTGTAATGCTTTTGCGTTGTAGTGTGTTGATAAAACTATACACTCAGCTATAAATTGAGAGATTTGATAGCGAATAAATGTGAATTTTATCACAAATTCTGCTCACCGTCGTTCCAAGCACGCTTTTTCACACACATAAACACTCGTTTTTCATCCGCGTCAAATGCGGCGGCTTGGGCAGCTGTCGCAGTTGTATAGAGTAGCGAGTTGAGTTCTTCGTTTGGTTTTGTTTGCTGAACGACATAACAGTTTGAATTGACAGTTGGCACGAATTCCTAGGAGTTAATGTGAATCGTAATTTATTGGTATATTTGTTGTTTTAATATGGTAAATGTTTGATAATATACTATAATTGTAAATGAGATAAAAACAATACTCTCTCTGTAACAAAATTGACATAAAAAACAAAAGTGAAAAAAAAATTTGACGAATTTATATAAAAATGCGAGAAGTTTTATTAATTATTGAGAGTAGAATCGCAATTAAAACCTCTAGAAAAAGGCCTTAAAGATTGAAATCTTCAGTATTTATTTTACATATAAAAAAAAAACATTCAACAAATATACAATTATTGAACAGGATATCAAATATGAAATACAACTGTGATCTTCTTGATTCAGATCTATAATCTGTGTCTCTTGCAGTTGATTTTTGCTGAGCTATTGCATTCACAAATTCCCAATCTTCCATATTTGTTATTCACCTGCCTTGGGTGTGAAATTCAAAAATGCTCTCTAAACTAAAAGATAGACTATCCCGCATTACGTCTGTATGGGAAATAAACTAACACTCTGCTAAACAACCGGTTATACCAGCGTCCTACCAGAGCGCGCGTATTTTGGAGAGCAACTTGGTGGAAGCTCACTACCAGAGACACCGAAGAAAAGCTTACTCGCGCGAAAATCCAGTATGCCTGTGTTGTCAACAACGCTTTCCCTCTCTTTCAGTGTGTGTGTGTGAGTGCGTGTGAAACCGTACAGAAACATCCCGTTGAAGTGTTCTCACACACCGGTGTATAGTTAGCGAGCAAAGGAAATGAGCACTTTTGCGGTTCGTGGTAGCATATCAAGGGCTCCCTTAGGGCGAAAGGAGAGAAAAGCAAAGCGGAATAGCTGCGTCGTGTTTGTTGGCGTCGTGCTAGGTGTGTGGAGCAACAGCCATCAAAACAGTGTCAGTAGAGCACCGTAGACATCAGCAGCAGCAGCAGAAAGCACAACGCGTCTCCTTCTTTCGGTACAGAGCACAATTGCGAACATTGTAATCTCTGCCGCGAATCCGTAGTAGGTGCGAACTTCCCACACATACACCGGAGAAAGTTGTGAAACTTTGAAGTGGAATTGTAAGCAGGAAAAAAACGCAAACAGCAAAAACAACAAGAAAGGCGTAGAAAACACATCGCCATTATAGCGCCAATGCGCCAATTTTTCCTGTGCATTCTATCCCCTCGGCGGGTACTTGTTATCCTAAGGGCGCGCGCGGTGAAAGTGTTGTTATCTTGTCTTCCGGTCGCACGGGTACCTCTTTATTCCCTGCAGGCACTTTCGTTCATCTTCCCTATCTCACTCGCTCACTCCCTTGGTGAAGCAAAAGGAAAAGAAATGCTATAAGAAAGCGACGTTGAAGGTGCAATTCTTCAACTGCAACCACAGGAACCAACCGAGTAATGGTGTGTTGCGGCTGTGTGCAATAGTTACCATTACCGATGCAGGTACCAATTTTTCCGACCGCATACAAGGCCACGTGAGAGGAACCAGTTCTCGGTGCTATCTGTGTGTATTTCTTATTTTCCGTTTAAAGCGAGTTGCATCAGTGCAATCCACCATTGTCATGTTTCCGGGTCTCGCTGTGCTATGCAAGGACTAATAAAAAAGTGCAAAACTAGTGCAAAAAGTGTATTTAAAAATAAACAATTGATTGAATGTGGTGTGCCAAAACAATAAACATTGATTGTGAGAAAGTACTGGGAGGATTTTTTTTTCTATTGGCAACCAGTGAACAGTGAATATAGAAAAAAGGTGTGTTTTGGAAGCCTCACTGATTGCTTTATGCAATTCGGCACATATCTCAAGCGTGGGGTGGAAAAAAAACAACTCCACATAAAGCATACAAAACAGCGTCATAACGCCAAAAGGTCACTTCTACGTAAACATATCAACGTGCTTTTGTACTCACGGTGAGCTTGTTGGAGTGGTTTGTTTTTTTTTTTGTGCCCCCTGGTGGAGCTGAAATAAATATAAAGCCTATACAGCACGGGGTAACGGAAATCGCGTGCCATAAGGTTTGGCTATCTGCGAATTCGCGTGTAAGTGTGTTAGTGTGTGTGTGCCGTTTGTGACTGGGACAAGCAATTTTGGGAAGCCCGCAATCGAATTTCGTAATCGAATTAGTGGAAATGTTTCCGCACGCCACCTGCCTGCTGTGGAGCATCAAGAATCGGAGGCGTACCGGCGACCCGGACGGCGATACCGGAGGCTGGGTACATGTGACCGGTGGGACGGACGCGATCCACTGTAGCATACGTACCGGCGGGCGGAGAAGACGGAGCGTTGGCCAGGTAAGTGGTTCGTGGATTATTTTTGGTTTTTGTTGTTTGTGGTTCGTTCGTGCGTTCGCCTGCCTTTGACTGATTAATTTTGCTCCGTACGCTGTGTCACGCGGGATTCGCGCCGTAGCCGTTCGGCGCTTCTCCGCTTCATAAATGATGAAATAATATTGATCCTGGCCGTAAAGCGCTAGCGAAAAATATAATCTGTCAATCAAGCATCTCGCGTGAAAATTTCGGAGCACATATATTTTGAAGGAAAAGATTAACCGGGTAAATATTAAATTAATTCTAGCACGTGTTTGGGAAAATGATTCCCAACAGTAAGATATTAAGAAAGATATTCTACAGATTTTTCGTTAAAAGTTTGTTAAAACGAGACAAGGATGATTTCATATAAACATATTTCATATTATACTAATTAAAATTCAAATCTTAAATACACTATAAATGAGAGATTATTTAGTTTTAGTGGCGTTGGTAAGTACTGTAATAGTTGCGCTAATTGATGATCTGACGGGACTGGAATTAAATCCTATCCGAATAGTTCTCTCGTGAGCTTTAATCACTACCCAACTATGAGTGAATTAAGTTAGTCAAGAAATTATAGGTCTGAAACGACGAAGCAATAGCTAACTTCTCGTTATTCTGGTTTGAGACTGAACATTCAAAAGGTCCTGCTCACGAGGTCTTTCTGACTTCCTTGGCTCTTTTTTGTTGCTCTAGATAAATCCGAACCGATTTGAGATCGATCTTGCCGTGTGAAATCTTGAGATATGACTAAAATTTATATAATAAACAATATACTACTTTTATCAAGTACAAATATTACATAGAAAAGTCATAAAATTACGACGTCCATAGAACTGTTTGAAAACAACACAAAATATTGGGAGAAATTAATTAAGAGCTTTCGTTAATTGATGTGAATCAAAATAATGTTAAAAACTCTCGAAACAGCCATCCTTCAGCTAATTTTATGTTTATGCCCAGTTAGACTCGATTGCTAAATTAGCCTACGATTCGCAGAATCTAATTTATCGCCATCGAGCATAATTTAGTCCAATCAGGAATCAAATATAATAGCAGAGCCATGTAAAGATTGAACTTATAATTAGCTACCCAAATTTTCTAGTGCTATCGATACTCAATCTTGACGTCACAACCTTAACAACAGGTTTGCTAAATAGGCTATTTTGATTTTTTTTCATAATTTAATAATCTGCTCATTTCCGACGAACCATCCAATGGTTGAGCTTTGGTGGCAGTACAAACGACTGGGCGCCTCCATCACTCCGACGTTTTGTATGTTTATCGAGCAGCCACTTCAGACGTGTTCAGACGCTGAAGGCTTTCACACATTTGTGGCTAAATCTTACGTATCGTTAGTTTCATCAGCTGTGCGTTATGATACCACAGCACAAAACCCAATCTCGGTTTCGGTTCCAAAGTCGGTCATGGCACCTAACGCCATCACAGTCGTAACGAATAACGAGCAGAGACACAATTATCGTGTGTGTGTGTGTGTTTGTGTGACGGGAAGGGCACAAAACAAAATAGTTCATTTTGTGCCGAGGGCGTCCTTAAACCGTTGCTGTTCGATGATTGGGATTGGGTAGGGTATTCCAGCCGGTGGGAGTGACCATTATCGAATCGTCACGAACCGATGGGTGGGTTGTTTACGCAGTCAACCTTGAACGTGGTGCACGGTGGAAAGCGTTTTTCTAGGTTAACGAAAGATCTCACGCAAAGCAAATAGATGCGGGTGCCTTTGCCTTTGCCCCGGACTGTAATCCTTGCAAGGGCAGATTTAAGCAACTGACGCCCTGGTGGTACATATGGTGGTTTGATGAACACCACCAGCCGCAGAAGCTATTATTATGTAGCCTGACTTCTTGGAACATGAACATGGTACCGGGGGCTTTAGATGTATAATTACTGTAATTGCAAACAGAGGGGGAAAAAATGAAGCAAAAACAATGGAATTAATGAACGAAAAACGGGAGCGAAAAAATGGCGCTCAAAGAAGTTATGTTTTGCTTGGGAGATTGCTGGAGGTGAAATTGGCTACAACAGCTGTGAGATATGTTTACCTTTGTTTTCTGTGTTTCCCTTACCTCGCTACCTTGTTCTTAGAAATTCATCCTTAATGGAATGGAGTCGTTTGGTGTCCGCTTAGGGGAGTTTTCTGTCCTAAAGCTATTAAGAAGAATGTACAATAATAATTTAAAAGTTACTATACTTTGATTCCATTAAATTGCGCGTGACATAAGTGACATTATCGAACGCCCTGCTTTTTAGCTTCATAAGCTGTTAAAGACTCTAGCTAGCCTTTTCCACTAAGTGGTATTAAGTTGGTAGATTGTCTGGTCTAGTATTATCATTGCAACATTTGCTAGGTTTCTTCTCTCTGTTCGACGAAGGACACGAAGTTCAATGCTATCCGATCGATTCCGAAGCACCATCACACGCTCTAATTGGATCGCATCGAAATGAAAATTGACCTATCGTCCAGTTACAATCCTCCCCAAAAAGGAATCTCGCCATCAAAGTACTTCAAAGGCAAGACTCCTGAAAGAATTGCCAGAACCTAATCATGCGCTTGAAAAGAAGTTGAAGACAATTTTCTCCCATATCTCTCCCGAACAAGGGCAATGATAAGACCAGCACTGGGATCGATTAATGTACCCCAACGACCAATAATCCATCGTTTCGGGGGGTGGTGGCTGGGGATCGCCATATCTCGGTCGCATCATCGCATCGTCGGGATTGAGTTGTTTTCCACTTTATTTGTTCGCATGATAGCCTTCGCCGCTTATCATCAACTCAATCAACCGTGGCAAGCGTCGCCTAAACTACTATCGATTAAGGGGGAAAAAAGCTGGAAAAAGCAGGCTTGGAAGAGTTTGGCCGTGACCAGGTTAGGAGAGTTCGTGCAGGGATAAGCGCAGAGTATCGCCTAACAAGAAACGAGCCGTGAAGTTATCGGATGAAATTTCCATACACTTTTCGTCCGACCCGGTCGAGCAGGGCCGAAAGTATGGGCCATAAATTTCGATGCCTTCCAATGGTGGCAACTCTACCCTACTGGGTCACGTGTAATACAAAAAAGCTCGCGCCTCAAAATCAAACAAGAGCAACAACAAGTGCATGCGAAACTTGGCAGAAGCTTACTTTTCTCGCCCCGGTTTTTCACATCATCCATTCAACCGAATCTTCGATCAATCCGGTTTCCGGTGAAGAGCCGAAGGGAGAAAGTGGGGGAAAAAAATGATGGACGAAAAAAAACCCCCTCCCTCCCGAACATCCGAACGATTCTGTCCCGAGGGCACGGTCTGTCTGCTGCGAATAATGCCATCCGGAGCATGGCAGAGACCGAACGACGTGTCATTATCCAATAATGAGGACAACGATCGGCGCTAGATTAAGCAAGCCAAGGAGATGGGAAAAGGGTGTGGGATGGGGGAGGGAAAATTTATGTGCTGCCGGTTTTTTTTGTCGTTTATCAACACCGATCGGTGGTCGCTGACGGTGTGTGTATGTTTGCTGACTGTGCTGTGTTGGGGAGAGAGCCGAAGACAGGAAGGGAAGGGCTCGGAAGTGAGGGCAAGCGTGTAGATAAACATCAGATGTTCCGGTTCTCTTGCGGACAATATTCTCGTGCCGATAAAGCTCGAGTGAAGTGGTGCTGTAGAGGATGAATGTTGATAGCATGTGTGCCGATATAGCATTAAAGAGAAGTCAATGGAAGATTGTGCTGACCGGTATGAACCGGTTATTTCTTTATTCGCTGCCATAACCATGTGTATCGTTTGCAGAGGAGTTCATTGAATGGATCCGATGGGAGAAACACAAATGTTAAAATATTGTTGAAGGGATTAAAGCGCTCTGATAAAAGATACGTTTAAATTACGCTCTATTGCAAAAAAGCTCAAAGATACAGTTACCTTGGTGGTTTGCTGGGGATTAAAGAGCTTAAATAAAATCAATCAAACGAATTTGAGATCACTTTTCACGGTTCATTTCCTGTTAAGAAAGTTGGAATGCAATTTGAAAGGTTTGCGGTCGGTCTAGCGGTTAACAAAACATTGTATTGCATATCTCTAGGCGTTTATAATCGAGAATCAAAATATCCTTTTTTACTTGAGAGTTTATGCAAATGTACTAAAAATTTCTGGAAAAAATAAGATATATTCTGTAGAGAAGAATTTTAGTAATTTATTGAAGTGATTTCATGATTTTTTTACTTCACAATATCGTATTTTCGAATATTGAACGATTTCCTCTTGCACATACGTACCCCTTTTGGTCATGAGTGTTTGACATTTGGACATGTTTTAAAAAAAGGCAAAAAACACAAACAGTCCAGTTTGTTTACATGCACTGCTCTCTGCCGGCTTTATATTTACTTCTCCCTTTTCGATCTCAATAGAAGCAATTTCTTTTTTAAAGTGTACCTGTTAATGTGACCAGTGATCTGCTTTTAATTGTAGTTTTGAACAGTATTTATTAGCCATGAGGAACTGTTACGTTTATAAGTGTGATCGGCAGCACAAGGACGATCCAAAGCGAACGATGTTCAACGTCCCTAAGGTAAGCGCCGATACAAGTACAACCATTCACGACTCAACTCCATGCTCAACGCGTATGCTTTCGCGTAGGATCCACAAAAGTTTGAAGAATGGCGTCAAGCACTCCCAAACCATCGGCCTTTGCAGCCACACGATCGGGTGTGTGAAAAACACTTCAAAGCCACCGATATACAGCGCGATTGGACGTATCAGATTGAGGGCAAAACGAAGAAACTGATGCGAACGAAACCGGTCCTGCGACCGGACGCAATACCCTGCATCTTTAACGTGATGAAACCGGACGATGAAACTGTGACCACTGGCAAAAAACGTCGAAAGAAATCACCCGAACGTTCGGAAGAGGACATAATCCTGTTGGTTGAAAGTACGAGCCAGCGACCAGCGGAGGAACCGGTCGAGCGGGAACAACAGTCCGTGGTTATTTTGATGGAAGAAAGTGAATTGATGGACGTAAACAAACGGGATGTAGCAGCGCCGGACGAGAATGGTGTAGTGGAGTTATTAGCGGCGGATATGGATGTCGTAGAAAAAGAATCCATTTTTGGGGAATTGTACGATAACATCTTTGAGGTGGAACTGCCATCGACGCTGTGGGGTGTACACCGCGAGCCGGATAGAGCGTTTGTCGCATTCAGCCGGTTTGGATGGTGCCCGAAGGATGGTAACGCTACCAGTACGGTTTCGCTGTTGATTGATTGCTCGTTGGAATGTCGGGCCTGGTACGATGGGAAGCTAGTGTTAGGCAAGGATCTTACAACTCAGCTGGCCACGTTTCGGT
Organism: Anopheles maculatus; assembly: GCA_002091835.1. NCBI lineage: Eukaryota > Metazoa > Arthropoda > Insecta > Diptera > Culicidae > Anopheles > Anopheles maculatus. Next base: position 220,854 of record KZ061944.1, on the reverse strand, counting down.
CAGATGAGAAGGGAAATCCGGTACAGTTAAACATGTCCATAGTTACGAAGTTACTCGACAATTTAGAACAATACGCAGCCAGGGAAGAATTGGTTGATGTAGCGAAGGTTAAGGAAAGTTTAGAGGATTGTTTAAGGGGCGAACCTGTTGAAGAAAGTAGCAATATGCCATCCACAAACGATGGAACTAGTAGGGATGAGGGATCGATTTCTAACAAAGAGCAAGAATAAATTGTAAGATTTACGTGATTATTTATGTTCGTACAATAACAAATTGGAAAGAAAAACCGAGTGCCAACCGAGTAGCCAAACCACCAACCGTCAGTAAAGGTCAACGTTTATCGGGCTGCGAAATTGATAGCCTTGTTTTCCGACGGAACTCGCGTGGGACGATTGTTGCGATTTGTGTCATGCAAGACGATTGCGCAATTCACGAACGAAAGAAACAGAAAGTTTTACTTGTGTCCCGTACATTCACGTGGATTTATTTCAAAGTTTTCCTTTCTTTATACTGTTTTGCACCGCGAGCTTTTGGGCAGCTTCTAAAACAAAATGTAAATGTTTGCTCCGTCACAGGCAGACGGCGAGAACAGATAAACGATTTCTGTGGTTGGAGATAATGTTCATCTCAGTCTCATGCTCGCGCTCACGACGATGCCGTTGGTGTAGCCGACGCAGCCACCGGCAACGGCATCACGTTGTTGATGCACTCCTCCTTGTTGATCAGGTGGCAGGTTTTGTTGACCAGGTTCATCAGCTCGTTCAGCCCAAAGGCCCAATCGTTCAGCACTTCGGAGGCGGATTTTTTCTGCGAGAAATGGATAATCCCGGCCGGCCGGTCCGTTTTCACCTTGAGCGTGCCGGCGTTTACCATCCGCGACAGATACTCCTCACATTCACCCTCGCTTAGATCCAACAGTTCGGCCATACGCTTCAAATTGATGCGCGTGTAGTAGTTCGAGATGATGCGTACATTATGCTCGATCAGTCGGTTCTTCAGCTCGGCCCAACACTTCTTGCCATGGCTCGTTTCCTGGTTGAAGATGTCGAACGTGTTCAGTTCGGCACCGTACACCGTGCAGAGAGCGTCGAAATTGATCAGTTCTTTGCACATGAACAGGCGCAGCAGTTCTCTGTGGGAGGAAAGTAGACATTAATATCGTTTAAAGGGCAAAAAAGGCAACCGCCACTTACTTGTAAACCGGTAGCTCCTCGAGCAGCTTGTTCTTGGACAGATTGTGCATCATATCGACCTGCTCGTTGTCGTACGGCGACAGAATACAGTACAGCACGGCATAGATCATCATCTTCTGGCGCCGTTCCGTTTCCTGTGCAATCATTTCCGAATCCACCACCGCCAAATAGTGGCGCGATGTCTTAATAAACGACGAATCCTTATCCAACCGTATCATCAGATCGTAGTACTTGAGCTTCAAATCCTGCTGTTCGGCTTCGTTGAAGAACTTGATGTTAATCTTCTTCGCAATGATCTGCGTGCGGACAAAGTCCTGCTTGGCCAAACAGAGCCGCATCTGCTCGAGAATAAGTTCCACCTTTTCGCGCTTGTCCATCGTACCGTACGTTTCAACCTGCAGCTCCTCCATGATGGTGGCCGCCCCGGTAACATCTCCGTCCGATTCCCGTATGTCGGCCAGCATTTTGGTGAGCCGGGCACGCTCAACCTCCACGTAAATTTTGCCCTCCGTAACCGTGCGCAGGGTGTCGATCAGCTTTAGCTTCGTTTCCTTGTCGGGCGTTTTGTCCACGTACGTGCAACATTCCTGGATCATTTTTGCTACCGCCTGCTTCGACTGTGACCGGCGCTTCACCAGTATCGTGACGTACTCGTTCAGATAGTTCCAGTTGCGCGCCTCGAAGCAAATCTGCACGATGGCAATGAGTACGCGAGCGCTCGACACCATATCGGCACCGATGCGCGTTTGCTTTTCGAGCTGGAGCAGTATTTCCAGCGCCTCGTTAAACTTGTTCTCGTCCTTTGCCATCTCTTTGCAGAGCGGAATCTTTTCGTCGCATGTCGCACTATAATCGACCTCCATCTTTACGATGCGGCCCTCGAACGCGTTAATGTCCATTGCTTGGTCCATGCTTGGTATGGGTTCTTTCCGTAATGCCTTCCGAAGAGCTAGGATGATGGTGCTAGAGAGAAAA
>KZ061944.1:81431-217554 GCA_002091835.1 Anopheles maculatus | reverse complement strand
CAGCGCGATTGGACGTATCAGATTGAGGGCAAAACGAAGAAACTGATGCGAACGAAACCGGTCCTGCGACCGGACGCAATACCCTGCATCTTTAACGTGATGAAACCGGACGATGAAACTGTGACCACTGGCAAAAAACGTCGAAAGAAATCACCCGAACGTTCGGAAGAGGACATAATCCTGTTGGTTGAAAGTACGAGCCAGCGACCAGCGGAGGAACCGGTCGAGCAGGAACAACAGTCCGTGGTTATTTTGATGGAAGAAAGTGAATTGATGGACGTAAACAAACGGGACGAGAATGGTGTAGTGGAGTTATTAGCGGCGGATATGGATGTCGTAGAAAAAGAATCCATTTTTGGGGAATTGTACGATAACATCTTTGAGGTGGAACTGCCATCGACGCTGTGGGGTGTACACCGCGAGCCGGATAGAGCGTTTGTCGCATTCAGCCGGTTTGGATGGTGCCCGAAGGATGGTAACGCTACCAGTACGGTTTCGCTGTTGATTGATTGCTCGTTGGAATGTCGGGCCTGGTACGATGGGAAGCTAGTGTTAGGCAAGGATCTTACAACTCAGCTGGCCACGTTTCGGTCAGATGAGAAGGGAAATCCGGTACAGTTAAACATGTCCATAGTTACGAAGTTACTCGACAATTTAGAACAATACGCAGCCAGGGAAGAATTGGTTGATGTAGCGAAGGTTAAGGAAAGTTTAGAGGATTGTTTAAGGGGCGAACCTGTTGAAGAAAGTAGCAATATGCCATCCACAAACGATGGAACTAGTAGGGATGAGGGATCGATTTCTAACAAAGAGCAAGAATAAATTGTAAGATTTACGTGATTATTTATGTTCGTACAATAACAAATTGGAAAGAAAAACCGAGTGCCAACCGAGTAGCCAAACCACCAACCGTCAGTAAAGGTCAACGTTTATCGGGCTGCGAAATTGATAGCCTTGTTTTCCGACGGAACTCGCGTGGGACGATTGTTGCGATTTGTGTCATGCAAGACGATTGCGCAATTCACGAACGAAAGAAACAGAAAGTTTTACTTGTGTCCCGTACATTCACGTGGATTTATTTCAAAGTTTTCCTTTCTTTATACTGTTTTGCACCGCGAGCTTTTGGGCAGCTTCTAAAACAAAATGTAAATGTTTGCTCCGTCACAGGCAGACGGCGAGAACAGATAAACGATTTCTGTGGTTGGAGATAATGTTCATCTCAGTCTCATGCTCGCGCTCACGACGATGCCGTTGGTGTAGCCGACGCAGCCACCGGCAACGGCATCACGTTGTTGATGCACTCCTCCTTGTTGATCAGGTGGCAGGTTTTGTTGACCAGGTTCATCAGCTCGTTCAGCCCAAAGGCCCAATCGTTCAGCACTTCGGAGGCGGATTTTTTCTGCGAGAAATGGATAATCCCGGCCGGCCGGTCCGTTTTCACCTTGAGCGTGCCGGCGTTTACCATCCGCGACAGATACTCCTCACATTCACCCTCGCTTAGATCCAACAGTTCGGCCATACGCTTCAAATTGATGCGCGTGTAGTAGTTCGAGATGATGCGTACATTATGCTCGATCAGTCGGTTCTTCAGCTCGGCCCAACACTTCTTGCCATGGCTCGTTTCCTGGTTGAAGATGTCGAACGTGTTCAGTTCGGCACCGTACACCGTGCAGAGAGCGTCGAAATTGATCAGTTCTTTGCACATGAACAGGCGCAGCAGTTCTCTGTGGGAGGAAAGTAGACATTAATATCGTTTAAAGGGCAAAAAAGGCAACCGCCACTTACTTGTAAACCGGTAGCTCCTCGAGCAGCTTGTTCTTGGACAGATTGTGCATCATATCGACCTGCTCGTTGTCGTACGGCGACAGAATACAGTACAGCACGGCATAGATCATCATCTTCTGGCGCCGTTCCGTTTCCTGTGCAATCATTTCCGAATCCACCACCGCCAAATAGTGGCGCGATGTCTTAATAAACGACGAATCCTTATCCAACCGTATCATCAGATCGTAGTACTTGAGCTTCAAATCCTGCTGTTCGGCTTCGTTGAAGAACTTGATGTTAATCTTCTTCGCAATGATCTGCGTGCGGACAAAGTCCTGCTTGGCCAAACAGAGCCGCATCTGCTCGAGAATAAGTTCCACCTTTTCGCGCTTGTCCATCGTACCGTACGTTTCAACCTGCAGCTCCTCCATGATGGTGGCCGCCCCGGTAACATCTCCGTCCGCTTCCCGTATGTCGGCCAGCATTTTGGTGAGCCGGGCACGCTCAACCTCCACGTAAATTTTGCCCTCCGTAACCGTGCGCAGGGTGTCGATCAGCTTTAGCTTCGTTTCCTTGTCGGGCGTTTTGTCCACGTACGTGCAACATTCCTGGATCATTTTTGCTACCGCCTGCTTCGACTGTGACCGGCGCTTCACCAGTATCGTGACGTACTCGTTCAGATAGTTCCAGTTGCGCGCCTCGAAGCAAATCTGCACGATGGCAATGAGTACGCGAGCGCTCGACACCATATCGGCACCGATGCGCGTTTGCTTTTCGAGCTGGAGCAGTATTTCCAGCGCCTCGTTAAACTTGTTCTCGTCCTTTGCCATCTCTTTGCAGAGCGGAATCTTTTCGTCGCATGTCGCACTATAATCGACCTCCATCTTTACGATGCGGCCCTCGAACGCGTTAATGTCCATTGCTTGGTCCATGCTTGGTATGGGTTCTTTCCGTAATGCCTTCCGAAGAGCTAGGATGATGGTGCTAGAGAGAAAAGCAAAAACAGGGACGCTGTTGCTGTTGCTGGATACATAATCTACGAGGCTTGTTTGTAGGCGCGTTACTACTTACGTAGTGGAGCAGAACTTGTTCAAAGTGTAGCTGCTGTTTAATCACACAAAATCACTGTTGAATTAAATTGTTTTCCTCTGATAACACGGGGAAACAAACTAAATAATCTACGGAAACGTTCTGCAAGCGGCTGGCAAATGATTCTTTAGTTTTTCTACTTGACAGATGATGACTTTGCGCATCGTGCCCTGTCAAACGAACTGTCAGTGCTTCGGAAGACTTCGGCTGCGAACAAAATACAGGGTTGCTAAAGCGTCTGCGAAGATGTTGATGTAGTGTTTTGTATTTTTGCGGTAATTTGAATGGTAATAGCATTTGAAATGCTCTTTGGGACTTTTAAAATAAATCGATTGGACTGTATCTACTCGCACATGTCCTAGCTTTTCAGCAATTATAAGCACACACTGTTTGTATGATCGATAACAATCCCTGCAATGTTCATCTATGTGAAATTTCGTCGTTTCGTAGCGATACGCAGCCGTTTCATCGATTACATTCTTCAAACAGCCAACGTACGCAGCCAAAACGGCTGCATTCGTTGGAAAATGTCGAGTAATGTTAAAATTTCGTTTGATTTCAGAAAAGAAAAGTAAGAATATTGTGAAAATAAGTAGAAATTAAGGAAACATTCGATAAAATGGAAAGGATTAACATTTTATTGTGTGTTTATTGAAGAAATTATCATATTTATGTAATATTTAACTGGTGTACGTATATTTGTAACGTTTTTAATACAATTTTGAATGTTGGAGTTACTGAAGAAAATTTCTAAAATAAATTATGTGTTTTGCATAACAAAATTCGATTTGTACAATCTTTGTTGTAGATTACGATCGAGTTTTTCTTTATGCAAATGCTCCTTGTTTAGAAATGTAAGAGTAAACTAGCAAAATACAGCTACACGAGCTGAGTTTAGATAGATCATGCCAAAGTACAAGACAAAAATCCTTTTCAAAATTGTCCCTTTCGATATTTCAAACCGGAACATAGCTGCAGGCAATGATGAAAGTGTACTGCTTTTCCTAGTGTCCCTTGATCCTTTCACTCTTCACTCCATCCACCTGTGTACATGATGTTTACGACAAAAAAAAAGATGGTGTACACCTTCCGGTAAAAAGCCCACACCCGCAACCCAGGCAAATGAAGCTAAAGTGACACTGGGGCGGTAGTTGAGAGCAAACCGGCTTAGCCTAGAAATTGTGTCCAAACAAGCAGCAGTAAAAAATAAACATATCGTGACAGCATCATCCTTTCCCTGCTAGTCTCCCCGATGCTCGATAGGTCAAATCAAAACACGGACCGTGTGCCGTACGCCCTCTGCCTCTGGGCAGGTTGGGGACAGTTCTCTCCGATGATGGTAAAAAAAGGGAGATGCCTGTCACGGATGGACGATTAAAGGAAACATGATTTTTCTAGCGCGTTTGTTTTTGCTTGTTGTGCGAATGCGTACCGCGAACAGAGAATGTCAGATGTCAGCACTGGGCTGGAGAGATTCACGCTTTAACGGGTAAAATCCACCGATTCTGGTGGTGTAAGTGTGCGATTTAAACAGAACTGTAACCATTAGTCTGCTTAGCTGAATTTGGAAAATATACCAAGAAAGCAATAATAACACAAAACTTCCCATTGAAGCACGAATTTCAGCATTAGCGGGGAGGAATCTAAAAATACTTTCCACTGAATCAATCCGGTGCACGGATAAATATCGGTTACAATCGTCGGAATCGGTGCGGATGCTCGTTGCCATTAGAAACTTCTGCTTGACTGAGCTACCCGTTTTGGGGACAGTAACAGGAAGCGGAATAAATAATCCTTCAAAGCTACTGCTCATCCTTACTTTTAACTTAAATAAAACTCAGAGCAATGGATAGGAATTCAAGATAATATTCGTTCAACAACGTTTTTTATTGTAATATTCTGATTTTTTTTCAATAAAAATAACAAAATAGAGCAATGCTGTGTAGATTGCATACATTTGAGCGTTTTGTCACTAAAAAAATGCGCCCAAAGGTATGCAAATGTTTGAGAAAGTACTAAACACTTTAAGATGAATATTAAACGATTAATTGATTAAAATATAGTGCATACACTGATGACTTTTATTACCATTTATTAAATGATATCAAAGTTTAAAAAAGACTCATCAAAATGGTTCACTTGTGATTTGTGTTCGCATTAAAGCCCTCTTAAACATGTTGCTTCGCTGCTTTTCCTTCTCAACAATGGTATGTGTGTGTGTGTGTGTATTGCACGAAACGAACATGAGTTAACCTTCAGTCGCCCTCCTACCGAATGTCTCGAACAATGAGACGGATGGGAAGCGAATCCCACATACACATACCATATCACCTGTGCGGGTGCGTTCGAGTGTGAAAGTATCCCGGAAACGGCGTCCTTACCCGGCTGGCTAGGGCAGAATGGAGTTAGTCGTCGGCTCAAAGAGTTCTCACGCACCCGCTCGACGTTTGTGTGTGTGTGTGTGTGTGTGTGGATGGTTGAATGGTAGAACACGTTCGTTAGCTGTACCTTAAAATGGCACGATCCTTGAAGGTGCTCCGGTTGCAACATTAGCGGTTCAAGGTCAACCATTGCACGAAACATTTGCCCAAGCTCATCAGAACCCTGTTCCTGAACTCACCAGCCTCATCCCAGTCGGTGCTGGGTGAGAATGTGGATGCTGCTGCGATGCAACAGCGCGCATAATCCGGCTGCAATGAGTGGCGTAGCAGAAAGGGATCCATTTTCCCTGGGAAATGGGTGAGTGTCTTATGATAGTTGATAGTTACTATACGAGAAGAAAGTAATTTCCGATGAAGTTTTGCTTCGGAGTTGAGCTCCAAATAAATATTTTACTTAAAACTCACATAAAATAAGGAATTCTACCTAAATTTACCATTTTTTATTAGTATTATTGTCCGAGTTGAGAAGCGCTGAACAAAGCTCACGTGAAAGCAACAGGAGGCAAGAGCTCAAATGAGTTCCTTCTGCCGTGAGTGACCTTAATAATGGTGGAAACTTTCGGTAGCACGTTTTACCGCTTTGTTGCGACTTCTTGTGATCACTTACTTCTTTTATTAGTATTTCCTAGGTAAAATAATTTGTGAAATTAATTAAATACTATATTATTGTGCTATTTTTTCCGAAGCTTTTGATTTAATGATTATATTGCAAAATTGAAAGCTTTGCTACTATTAGCGAGTGTTTATCGTATACGAACCTATTGTTTCGTACATACAAGTGCTGGAATAACATGCTCGTTCAATGTGCTCGTTCATCTTAGTTTCACACGAATTTCATTGGCAGGTATTTCGAAGGAAAACGCTCGAATGGATCCCCAGCTCAAGGATGTGTGACATACAATCGAGTCGAGTACGCGTAACGCAAAATCGAACGCACGAGACACCCGCCCCAAAATGAAGTGAAATGCACATAAGCTTCATCGATATCGAATTTCTATCTCCCTCGCGCTCTTTCTCTCTCTCTATGCTTCGATTCGAAGAATCCCAGAATCGATAATGGTATGCCTGTGAAGATTCAACAGGTAGGATGTGTTTTTCCTGCTGTTATGCTATTCGCGTTACTTTTAGCGAATGGGGTGGGCTCGTAATGTGCGCTGTAGAGTATGGTTGTTATGATGAACAACATGGTTTAATTTGTATTGAAGGGTATCGAAATTCGTTTAACAATTTAGTACATTCGTTGTCGAATACGAGCTACAATATTCACGGCTAGCGCCTAGCAGTATGCAATTTTTATTAGTTTCAAATAGTCAATTAAGTAATTTACAAAATTAGTGAATGTGCTAGAGATTTTAATGTAAATAGTACGAAAATTGTCTCCAAATATCTCCTGCCTGAGAGAAAAGTCAATAAAAAATTGCATACTTTTAGGCGCTGTTTATTTTAATCTCTTCTTAATGGAATTACCTGTAGAGGAATCATATTCTTCTGCTTCTGTTTTCTCGGTCGTCTTCTACAACCTCGAGTAGTGTTGGTCAAATAATTCTGGGTTTCTCTTGTTAATCTTCTCCTAACTGGATTGCCGGTACCTTTGTGTGGACTTTGAACCCGATCTATTAGAATACTAAGAGTCGTTTTAATATTAGTATTATTTAATTATTTGCTTTACAACAGTAAAAAGCTGTTTAAAACATAAAAATAGCAGGTTTTCAATACGAATTGCATACTTTTGGGCGTATTAATTTCGCTCTAAGGCTTTAAGGGACAGATTTTACATCGATATTTGATGCGGTTTTAGAACACTATGATAAAACTCAGAACTACAACAATAAACTACTATGCGAAGCACACAAAAAGCTGCTTAATAAAGGAATCCTAATTGTATACACATTCCTACAACACGTTTCCAAAACGGAAATCCCAAAAACAAACCCCGGGCCAGCAGTGGAATTTTTCACTTATTGTTGCAAATAGTTAAATAAACTAAACGTAAACAAACCTCCGGCTGAAAACCCCCCCGCCAAAACTAAGCAGTATACACCAGCGAGTCACCGTAAATTCACGAAGCAACTGAATTCCGGTCCGTAAATATCTGCTGCGTCCAAAATATTCGTCCCTCTCCGTCCCAAAAAACCCAACAAAAACCGCACTCGATTCTATCCCGATTCTAACGATGCCTCGCAGCGTGCTCACTAACAAACGGACGGATGGACGAACAGCATTGATTTAATGATTATATTGCAAAATTGAAAGCTTTGCTACTATTAGCGAGTGTTTATCGTATACGAACCTATTGTTTCGTACATACAAGTGCTGGAATAACATGCTCGTTCAATGTGCTCGTTCATCTTAGTTTCACACGAATTTCATTGGCAGGTATTTCGAAGGAAAACGCTCGAATGGATCCCCAGCTCAAGGATGTGTGACATACAATCGAGTCGAGTACGCGTAACGCAAAATCGAACGCACGAGACACCCGCCCCAAAATGAAGTGAAATGCACATAAGCTTCATCGATATCGAATTTCTATCTCCCTCGCGCTCTTTCTCTCTCTCTATGCTTCGATTCGAAGAATCCCAGAATCGATAATGGTATGCCTGTGAAGATTCAACAGGTAGGATGTGTTTTTCCTGCTGTTATGCTATTCGCGTTACTTTTAGCGAATGGGGTGGGCTCGTAATGTGCGCTGTAGAGTATGGTTGTTATGATGAACAACATGGTTTAATTTGTATTGAAGGGTATCGAAATTCGTTTAACAATTTAGTACATTCGTTGTCGAATACGAGCTACAATATTCACGGCTAGCGCCTAGCAGTATGCAATTTTTATTAGTTTCAAATAGTCAATTAAGTAATTTACAAAATTAGTGAATGTGCTAGAGATTTTAATGTAAATAGTACGAAAATTGTCTCCAAATATCTCCTGCCTGAGAGAAAAGTCAATAAAAAATTGCATACTTTTAGGCGCTGTTTATTTTAATCTCTTCTTAATGGAATTACCTGTAGAGGAATCATATTCTTCTGCTTCTGTTTTCTCGGTCGTCTTCTACAACCTCGAGTAGTGTTGGTCAAATAATTCTGGGTTTCTCTTGTTAATCTTCTCCTAACTGGATTGCCGGTACCTTTGTGTGGACTTTGAACCCGATCTATTAGAATACTAAGAGTCGTTTTAATATTAGTATTATTTAATTATTTGCTTTACAACAGTAAAAAGCTGTTTAAAACATAAAAATAGCAGGTTTTCAATACGAATTGCATACTTTTGGGCGTATTAATTTCGCTCTAAGGCTTTAAGGGACAGATTTTACATCGATATTTGATGCGGTTTTAGAACACTATGATAAAACTCAGAACTACAACAATAAATTACTATGCAAAGCACACAAAAAGCTACTTAATAAAGGAATCCTAATTGTATACACATTCCTACAACACGTTTCCAAAACGGAAATCCCAAAAACAAACCCCGGGCCAGCAGTGGAATTTTTCACTTATTGTTGCAAATAGTTAAATAAACTAAACGTAAACAAACCTCCGGCTGAAAACCCCCCCGCCAAAACTAAGCAGTATACACCAGCGAGTCACCGTAAATTCACGAAGCAACTGAATTCCGGTCCGTAAATATCTGCTGCGTCCAAAATATTCGTCCCTCTCCGTCCCAAAAAACCCAACAAAAACCGCACTCGATTCTATCCCGATTCTAACGATGCCTCGCAGCGTGCTCGCTAACAAACGGACGGATGGACGAACAGCAAAGCAACAGCAACAGCGTACAGGGAAAGCGCCATTTCCTGGACCACGCGCCATACAAACCCGTTGCGCTATCCGGCCTGGGAATAGTTTTGAATTGTTCGCATGATTTATGCGATAGATAAGTCCGATTTGGAGTCTCGGGATCGAGCTCGTCCTGCCGTGAAAGCCCCTCGGTTTCGGTGGCAGATTGAAGTCGGCGCATTCATTCAATAATCTCCACGCGTTTCACTGGCTTTTTTGGTGGTGCGTTGCGTAGTAGCTATCCCACCGTAAGCTCCCACTGTCAAGCGAAAACGAGGCAAAATAAAAGTGTCTAGATCTTTGATGGTCTTTCGCTTGCAGGGAAATACAGCGGGAAAAACGTGTGCGGTGTGCGGTGTGCGATAACAAATAAAAATGTGATAAGGATGAGAATGGTTCGGCTGAAGAGTTGGTGCTGCTGCTTGAAGTGCTTCTCCAGTGCCCGATAGAAAGGATAAGTTGAGCAGAAAGCGAATGAACAAAAAGAAAAAAAAACCTCGGGAACTTGAACCAATCGTTAAGGATCTTGGTGGCAATCCGAGGTCCGAAGTAGGGATACCTGGTAAAGGATGTGGCAGGCAGCGTTTGCAACGAGATTCGTATTATACTTTTACTTCTATTCGTTACGGACAATTTTCCACCGAGCAAAGCCGGCCGCTCTCTGCGGCACAGCAGCTTTAGCTATCTCGCTAGATAAGGGGTCAAATCTTATCAACCGGACTTTATAGAGTAGGAAAATTCAAGTACATACTTCGCTGTGCTCGTCGCTTTTCCATGTTCCTGCCGGTACAACAACGCCACGCAGCACCAACACAGAACACAGCGAGAACTCGTAGAACAGTTTACTCCGGTTGCGTTTTACGACGCAGGAAGCGATGTGGCACCGAACACTTTGACGAGGCAATATTTCCCATTCGTGGAAAATTAACCTGCACCTCGAGGGGAAAGTGCTCGGGGAAAACTTTTGACCCCGAAACGTGGGTACCGCGGAAACGGATGACAACATTACAAGCGAATCCTTACGCTTACCGGCGCGCAGGAAACGGTTTTATTTCTGATTCTTCGCCGGTGCCCACGTTCACTAAATTTTGCTCCCTTTCTTTCACGGATTTATATCCGATTTTCTGACACAACTCCGCCTCATCTGGACGACACATCGGTCAGCCGAGGATGGTAAAAGGTGTGTGGTGGTGGTGGTGGTAGTGCTTTTGTTTCGTCCACTTTTTGCTTTGCCGCCTGTTCGTCTTCTCGGTACGTTGAAGTGGAGTTTTTCATCTGCAGTTTATTTGAATTCCGGAGCCTCTCAGCTTTTCTTTGAGGGGGGGGGGCGTAAACACTGCGTTGAAGTGACTCAAATTTCGAGCAATGATTTTGATCTCTCTACACACAACAACAACACCAACGATTGGGACGCCCGAATGTAGGTTTGTGTGTCGCTCGTAGGTCGTAGGAAGAAGATTAAATTTTGGGTTTAGGCGTAAATAAACCAAAACGGGAACTTTTATATGTAAATCTGAAGGTAATGATGGGGTTCGAGACACGCCAATCGTTTATTGTAGCGAGCGTAAATAATTTTATGTTGACTGCGTTGGGTCACGACACAACAAAATTGTACCCGATTATTGTCCGGCCATTTTTTCGACTATCGTGCGGAAATAGTCTGTGTTACGAATTACGAAAACCTGAAGAGTTTAGTAGAATTGACGATTGTATATATCCTTGTAGATTTGAACCAATATGGCTGTAATTTCTAATTCTTTGCTCTTTCTTGGCCTAACGATCTCCTAGCTCAAGCCTGCCATTTTTGGCTTACTAGACTTACTGTTACCGCATAGTTCTACAAGGATAGTCAGTCCTCACGATGGGGGGAACGGCCCAGATGAGACTTGAACCTTGATCCTGCCGTATGAAGACCGGCGCCAGTTTTAGTTATGGAATGGTCGAAAATCCAGTAGTACGATATTTTATTCAACAAAGTTCCAGCATTTTCTAAAAAGATGTATGCTCTCAAGGCGCAGCGAGCTGGTAGTTTGCAGTTTTTCATCGTACTAACATTTGTTCTATCTTTTCCAATGGAATATAAGTTTTTACAACAACTATGCTATTGTCTGGCGTAGATGAAAACCATTAAACAAATGAAGTGAAGTATAGATAGCTGATCACTTGTTTGAAGTCATCCGAAACATCACCTACCTGGCGTCAAAAGTCAGCATCGAGTTTTGTATCACAGATTGTCAAGATATGTGCAAGGGTGTTAGGTCAGGGCGGCCCGGTGGTGTATCCGAAAGCGGCGCCGGGCTTCACACGGCAGGACTTGGGCTCGAATCCCGGCTCCCCGTACACAGGACTGACTATTCAGCTACGGGTAAAAGCTAAGTCACAGAGAGCTAGTAATAGCAGGCGAAGACATACAAAGGTTGTAGTGCCAAAGAAGAAGAAGAAGTTAGGTCAGATGATCATACAACAACCTTAGGCATGAGTCTGAGGTCGGCATGTAGAGCTTTTACAGTCTCAGACTCACATATTAACTGTCTATTCAGTAATGCGTAAACATAAGTCAAAGATGTCAGAAAGAGCAGGCCAGGACCTCTTGAGATTGTAGTTTCAAAGAAGATGAAGACGATGACGAAGACGAAGAAGTAATAGAAGAAGAAGAAGAAGAAGAAGAAGAAGAAAAAGAAAAAGAAGAAGAGAAAATGGACTCACTTGCGTCTCTGAGATATGGTCTCTGGTCAACACAGACAAAATCCTCTAAGAGGTGTTTGAGCAAAAGATGGTCAGAAGGATTTTTGGCTTCTTATGGTTTTAGAAGTCATGAGAACCAGACCCGTAAAGTCTTTTGTAAGCATTCCATACAGTAGAAGAAGGATTAATAGACAGGTTGCAAGAAAAGATTGGAGAAATGACATTGAAGCTTGCAATCTTGTGCATTTCAAGAGACTTCTGCAATAAGCCATGACGGTAAAGCGGTCATATTGCTTTCTACGTGAGTTAGTAAACATACTAGTGTCAAGGAATTAAGGAAGTTGGTTTCTTTCCAGCCCGCACTTCACATTGTCTATTGGTTCTTTTACTGCACGCTGCAATTAGAAAAACGCCTAAAAGTATGCACTTCAGTATGTCAAATCTGCAAACAGATATTTTAATATGAAACGATACGATGTCAATGCAGTATCTAAGTAAGCTGTGACGTGCTCAATTCGAGAGCGCCATACAGACAGGAACAAAACACTAACGTCACGTTGTTAATTTAACTTTAATTTAACTCATGAAATGCTTCTTGAGAGCAACGGAAGTGCTAAAAATATCTCAATGGATTACGGAAAAGTTTCCTAATGAAATGATACGGTACAGTTCGCCGCTGTGCAGTCGAAAATTCACCCACTTGCAGCCTCTGGCATTCGAGTGTGTAGTGAAACTCATTTACCACCACTAGCACATTCCATTCCGAACCGGTGCAAAAGTTTTTAACGACAAAGAAATGATGCTTCACACGAATATTCATTAGCCGCTGGTACATACAACGCGGGCGGGAGTTGGTTGCACCGGCGGTGGTGAGAGTAGCTGAATTTTCTGCCTAATTAATATGTGACATTCCGCCAGTTATGTGTGGTGGCTGGTAGGGTATGTGACACCCGGCGGAACGTCTAGTTAGATTCACGTCAAGATACATCAGACAGGATGCGGCGGTGTGTGGGGGGACAATAACGGCAGACCGGAAAAAACGTATTAGAGACCTGAGTGTAGCCATTTATCAACTCCTTTCTATCTTGCATGCCATCATGTAGTGGAATCAGATACACAGACACACCAACACACGCTGAAACACACCTGATGGTGAACGAGCTTTCGCACCGTTAGAACGCAGGGTCCTGTTCGCTCTGGTGGGTCTTATCCGATGCCGATGGTCTCCGACTGCACCGATGATTTATCGTTCAAAGCTCGCGCGCTTAAAATGAAAGCAGAACTTTGCGGTGGAATGTTGGCGTGCAGCAAAAATAAAATAAAATATTTCACCAGTTGGTTTGGTCCGCTCGGTCTGTTTCGGTATCAGCGTTTCGGGTTCGACAGGAGTTTAAGGTTGTTGCAGCTGAGCGGTATATTTGACGTGAACTGGTAAGCTTCTCTATCGAGGAATAAAGCGGACGCAGGAAAGCTCATACGAGGTTTAAGGTAGATGTGTCATGTGGATAGGATTTACCGATAAAGTAGCGTATGGTTTTACTTTGGATCGTATCCGTAATGTTTATACCTTAGCCGTGTATGGCAGGTGTGTTACATGTGCATAAAGTTCCATCGTTTATTGTACATTTATATGAAACGGAGAAGAATGTTTCGGTCTTTTGTTGCATTCCTTCCGTAAACTTATATATTAATCTAATTTTTGGTATCGCCATAGTTATTACTGTACGTTCTGCATCGTACGTGCACGCCTGAAAGTATGCAAATAAAGTTTTAAATTGGCAGTACCCTCTTTCCAGAACTAGAATGCTTGGGTGTATCGCTAACTAAGCCAATAGATATGTTTCTACAAGTTTCTCTCATGAAAACAACAGCAATTGCATAGCTTCAGGCGTTACGAATCCAATGTTTTAGCTTAAGGTTAGTGTTTCAAAGCACGTACTATGATGTTCTATGTGAGCTTTGAAATCGTTTGATAACGTTGATTTAGTAGATTTCCCTTTTTTATCATTAGGAACACATTTGATATGATAAAAAGCATCGAATTATTAGTTGGTCAAAGGTTGGTCTGCAAACAGATATTTTAATATGAAACGATACGATGTCAATGCAGTATCTAAGTAAGCTGTGACGTGCTCAATTCGAGAGCGCCATACAGACAGGAACAAAACACTAACGTCACGTTGTTAATTTAACTTTAATTTAACTCATGAAATGCTTCTTGAGAGCAACGGAAGTGCTAAAAATATCTCAATGGATTACGGAAAAGTTTCCTAATGAAATGATACGGTACAGTTCGCCGCTGTGCAGTCGAAAATTCACCCACTTGCAGCCTCTGGCATTCGAGTGTGTAGTGAAACTCATTTACCACCACTAGCACATTCCATTCCGAACCGGTGCAAAAGTTTTTAACGACAAAGAAATGATGCTTCACACGAATATTCATTAGCCGCTGGTACATACAACGCGGGCGGGAGTTGGTTGCACCGGCGGTGGTGAGAGTAGCTGAATTTTCTGCCTAATTAATATGTGACATTCCGCCAGTTATGTGTGGTGGCTGGTAGGGTATGTGACACCCGGCGGAACGTCTAGTTAGATTCACGTCAAGATACATCAGACAGGATGCGGCGGTGTGTGGGGGGACAATAACGGCAGACCGGAAAAAACGTATTAGAGACCTGAGTGTAGCCATTTATCAACTCCTTTCTATCTTGCATGCCATCATGTAGTGGAATCAGATACACAGACACACCAACACACGCTGAAACACACCTGATGGTGAACGAGCTTTCGCACCGTTAGAACGCAGGGTCCTGTTCGCTCTGGTGGGTCTTATCCGATGCCGATGGTCTCCGACTGCACCGATGATTTATCGTTCAAAGCTCGCGCGCTTAAAATGAAAGCAGAACTTTGCGGTGGAATGTTGGCGTGCAGCAAAAATAAAATAAAATATTTCACCAGTTGGTTTGGTCCGCTCGGTCTGTTTCGGTATCAGCGTTTCGGGTTCGACAGGAGTTTAAGGTTGTTGCAGCTGAGCGGTATATTTGACGTGAACTGGTAAGCTTCTCTATCGAGGAATAAAGCGGACGCAGGAAAGCTCATACGAGGTTTAAGGTAGATGTGTCATGTGGATAGGATTTACCGATAAAGTAGCGTATGGTTTTACTTTGGATCGTATCCGTAATGTTTATACCTTAGCCGTGTATGGCAGGTGTGTTACATGTGCATAAAGTTCCATCGTTTATTGTACATTTATATGAAACGGAGAAGAATGTTTCGGTCTTTTGTTGCATTCCTTCCGTAAACTTATATATTAATCTAATTTTTGGTATCGCCATAGTTATTACTGTACGTTCTGCATCGTACGTGCACGCCTGAAAGTATGCAAATAAAGTTTTAAATTGGCAGTACCCTCTTTCCAGAACTAGAATGCTTGGGTGTATCGCTAACTAAGCCAATAGATATGTTTCTACAAGTTTCTCTCATGAAAACAACAGCAATTGCATAGCTTCAGGCGTTACGAATCCAATGTTTTAGCTTAAGGTTAGTGTTTCAAAGCACGTACTATGATGTTCTATGTGAGCTTTGAAATCGTTTGATAACGTTGATTTAGTAGATTTCCCTTTTTTATCATTAGGAACACATTTGATATGATAAAAAGCATCGAATTATTAGTTGGTCAAAGGTTGGTCTTTACTCACGTCGAGAGTAATGTTTCTACTTCTTCTTCTCTGGCACTACAACCTCTGTAGGTCTTGGCCTGCTAGCAATTGCTAGCTTTCTGTGACTTAGTTATACCCGTAGCTGGATAGTCAGTCCTGCGTACGGGGAGGCGGTCCGCCGGGATTCGAACCCCGGTCCTGCCGTGTGAAGACCGGCGCCGCTATCGGATACACTACCGGACCACCCCATAATGTTTCTACAGTATGTAGAAATCTGCACTCAATATTATTTACGAATTAAATTTTCTTCAAGTTGTTTCAGGTATTAGCCACCTCAAAGTGGATGTTTGTTAGAATTATGAACGCCTGGAAGTGTGCAAAGAACAAGATTCAAAAGCTCAAATACCCTTCCAAGGCTACAAAGTGTCAATTATTGTTACCACTGACTAAAATAATGCAAAATTTACATCTATGCTTCATTCAATATACATAAAAACAGCAATTGCATACTTTCAGGCTTTGGGATTCTAACATTCTAACAGAACTAGAATAACAAAGGAAAAATATGCATGTATAAGGATTTTTTTTTATTGTTGTTACGAATAGAGAAGATTGATGTTTTGATTGGCCAACGGCAGGAAATATTTTCGCATCTAGGGGAATGTTTATTTACGAATTTGTTGAATTCCTCCCATAAACTTATTTATACTACAATACTCAAAGTGCATCGTTGTTAGGAAGTGAATGTATTCAAGTAAAGCTTTAAATGGGTAGGCAACCAGCCAGAACATAGGAAGCTTGAGGTCATCGTAGACGGTGCCATTAATAAAAGAGCCTTAGCTATCTTTTCTCACCTCATAACGTAGGCTATTACATACATTTAGGCGTTACGAATGCTACATATAGCGTTTTAGAGCGCTCTATGGAGCTGATTTCAATTAATTAGGTTTAGTATTTGGACTTCTGCACTGCCCAAAGTATTAGTCTTTCTATAGCATCATTATTTCCCACCTTTATTGTGTCCAAAAATAGATGAATCTACACGTGCCAGCAGCACTAATACATCATCATGCATCTGCACTCAATATGTTTGTACACCACGGTACGCTAGGTACCCGAGTGCATCATAATCCATCTCCTGCATCATGCTGCACATTCCGGCAAAACACACTACTTTGTTGCATTTACAAGCCTCCCACCGTAATTCCTGTAATCTATCGGAAGGATTTTCATGCTGCTGCGTTTAAGATGGAGTTCGGTTGGCAACCTTTACCTGCATGCCATACATTACAACACGCTGCCAAGCTGAAATATGCTCTTATTACACCTGCAACGTGTGTGTACCAGCTGCCAACAGCTAAAAAAAAAGGGAGTAAAGTGCGTTGGTGTATGCTTGGGTGGGAAATTGTGTCGTTTTTTCTTCATTTCGGTCCGTCGGTTACCATTTTTGTACTTCCCATGAATCCATTTGATGCAGTTTAGCCTTGTGTGGGCGCAATTTTATATTCCGTGTTGCCATTTTCCTGCCTTGCTACTAGTGGCTTCTGCAATCATACACGATTATGCGTCCTTTTATGCGTGTGTGTGTGTGGGCGGTCAACAAATGTGTAACAACATACCAATAATAATTGCACTCGCCGCCTTCCGGATGCACCAACCTGCACATGCTTACCGGGTTGATGCGAAAGCTGACTAATGATTTCGTTGCCGTTGGCCTTGGCATTGGTACGTGGGTTTTGGGAAGCTTTGGTCCTGATACTGTGTCCAGGTGTTTGAATGGAGAACTTTTTTTTTAGATTATGGTAAAATTTAATAAACCTGTTTCGAACAAGCTTTTATGTATGATTGGTTTTCGGAAATCGATATCGCATCATTAATTGCCGTTGCTCAGTGTGTTTGCTGGATCGAGTGGGTGGTAGGATTTTTATGTTCTGCGTAACTGCATAAAGTAACGCTGGCATAAAAAAGTCAATTTTTCCGGAAATCAATGAATAAATATGAATTTAATGTATGGTTTAATTGATATCATTTCATGGTAAATTCATGCAAACGTGCTAAATGGAAAAGGTTAAGCGATCCTCTCACAATTTCATGCAATACGATACGGGTTGTATGATTTTTTAAAATGTTTTAAACTGTTTTTTTTTTTCATGGAATTCATGGAATTTCAGATATTTTTTACGAAAGTATGTATATTTTTAACCGATTTTATTAATCATCGTTGGATCACTTCCGTGCAGTTTCTACGTGTTGAGATACGATTGTTTTCATATTTTGATTTTCAGTATTGGTAATATACGAATAAAATTTTAAAACTTTTGGCTTTTTTAATAATCTTTAAAATATGTTTTTTGTATTAAACAATTGGCACCCATAAAAAGTTCAAGAAATTAATAAACGTAGAGAAAACTTGGTAAATATATTGAACATATTTCGATTTAAATGTGTATAAACAATTTAAAATCTTATATAAAAATAAGAGAGTCTATTATATTTTTCAAAAAAATAAAATATAACAAAATATAGTAAAAATGATAACACGGTTAGGGTGGGTCTGATTTATTCCTCACACTGCAAAATCGACTTGTCCCGTTTGTTAAAGTGATAGATGAAAACTATCAGAGATGACTCTGGCTACGAAAATCAACGACTGACCTTCACCGATGAAAAACTCTCAGGGCCCTTTACTAGGAGGACCAAGGACCTGCGCCTGGGAGATGTCTCCTATTCATTATGGCGTTAAATAGGGCAATCCAAGACTTAGATTAAGCTTCGGGGGTCACCATCTTCTATAAGTCACCATCCTGATCCTGGCATACGCTGATTACATAGACATCATTGGTTTGAGACTGTCCTATGCATCAGATGCTTATTAAAGGATTGAGCAAACGGCACTAAATCTCGAGTTGGAGATAAACGAGGTGAAGTCATGCACCAGCGGCCCTGCTAACAAACGCATATATTAATTACACAGGGATGATGTGCACCTTTATAGTCCTAGTACTCACATACGTCTCCGAGACATGGACTCTGTCCAAAATTGATGAAACCCTCTTAGCCGCGTTCGAGAGGACGATGCTCAGAAGTATTTTTAGCCCCGTATGTGTGGAAGGACAATACGAGGAGCCTCTACAAAGATGAGCTCTACGAGCTGTACGGTGATCTCACCATCTTGCAGCAAATGAGCTGGAATGATGACAGAATGACACCGGAAGACCCAGCTCGTAAACTCCTTTTAGATCGTCTACTTGGACTCTGGAGGTATGGTAGGCCCAAATTAAGTAATCGCGTTGATGCGTCCACCAGAATATCGCAGGGATATTGGATTGACAGACGATGGCGCTAGACCATGAGCGGTTGTAGCGCCTGATAAGTAAGTAAGTAAGTCAGTGCGGGCTATGCTACCTCTGAGAAGGACATATGCAAAAACACATCAAACTGTATACGAGTAAAAGCCGCGTATTTCCTTCCTGAATATAGCTTTAAATATTAGCTTTAGCTTTGCTACTAGAAGAATGGTGACTTCAAGACAACATTAGGCGTCATTGGCTGCATTACTTACCGACTGTAGTTGAATTACCATGTTTTCCTAATTAAAGGCTTTAAAAGAACGCGAAACTGTTGGTTGTTCTGTCATTTTTAAACAGTATGCACAAACTATGCAACATTCCTACCCCGATGCGACAAATTCTGAACCCGACAGTCTCATTAAGAGCCCCTCCCCAACTAAAGCATACCGTGCGCTTGAAAGAGCCCGCAACTTGTTGACCTCCTGGAACACACGATCCACACCGAAGATTCCATCGCTCGGGGCGTTCCGTTGATCCAAATCAACACAAAACGACACACGATCCCGAAACCCCAGGCCCGGAAGTGTTGGCTGTGCCTAAAACGCTGTCAATGGTTCCTTTTTTTTGCTGCTCTGCCACCATCCGGTCGGGTAAACGAAGGTCCAATGGTACGGTGTCGGGGATCGGGTCCTGTTTGCTTAAGCTTTCACCCTCCGGTGACGAAAACTATCTATCCATTCATTTACCGCACACCGCGTTTGAAGAGTGATTCCTTGTATGTGTGTTGGTGTGTGCATTTTTTGCCCCCTCTTTTGCAACCTTTCGTGTGTTTCATTTTCAGTTAGAACTCGCGGTACGGTCATGGCCATGGCTAGAAGCTTAGCAAATCATTCCCGAACCGTCCGCTCACCGTTGTTGCACTGCTCCGCACCGTGGACGGAAGGCTTCCCACGTAAGTGGTAGCAACCGGAAATGAAAAAAACACCCCCGACCTCACACCGTCCCCATGGTCTCCTTCCCCATCCATCTCTCCTCCCTTTTTCTGACACATTTCACTGACCGGCAGCAGCAGCAGCAGCAGCATCATCATCGGCTGTATTCGCATATTTGAAGTTCCCGGAGCACAGAGTGTATGGGAATTTTTTCGACTCCGTGTGTGTGTGTGTTTGTAGCAGGCAAAGTACATTTTTTGCACACCTTTCAAACATCTCCCCTTATACCCCGATCAACCCCACCAGGACTCCACAACGGTGCACACAACCCACCCACCTTTCTAGCCTTTGATGCAGTGCCGAAGGGTGCAGGGAAAATGAGGTCTTGGGGCCTGGTAGGTAGGGAAAATCATTAACAAACTGTCGGTTGGCTTCAACTTTTTCCCGACCCTGAATGGGTTCCGTGGCGTTCTTTTTTTGTGTGTGTGTTTGGTTTTGTATTTTTTTTCCCCTGTTGTTTCTCTGCTGATTTTCCGACATTCATTACACTTTCAGAACTTACTCGCGCCTTCCGTTCACTGCTTGCTTCACGGGCTTTTTAACCTTCGCAATCAAAAGAAACTTTTGTTCGAGGGTGTGTTGTAGCTGTGTGTGTGCGCTTTTTTTAATTGCAAACAGCAGCTCGAAAGGATAACGGACACAGCAAACCTAGGGGAACTGAGAGTTGGAAATTGAATAGTTTAGCCTGTTATTGCATTAACCTAATTACGGGCGCGTTAGCATGCAGTTGACATTTATCGTTTCGTTCTGTCTGTTTATGAATATCGAATGGATTTATATCAAACTGTGCCTACTATCATCCAGATTATAATTTTTTCTATAAAAGTTATTAGTTCATTTAGAAATTTGGGAGTTTTTTGCATTTACCTTTTTAACCAAAATGGTGAAACCATCAAACAACTGATGCAAATAGAAGCATAAAATAAAACAGAACATAAATGTATAAAATTCTTTGTATTGTTATTTTTCTACTGTTTTTTTCTTTTTCTTCTTCTTGATTATCTTTTTTTGTTTTTCTTCAATTTTTTCCTTTTCTTTCTTTCTAATTCGTACTGAATGGGCAAGTCCCCCTACTTTTTAACCTTCTCTTTCTTTATTATTATTCTTTTTTTATTATTGCACTTCTGCTTCTTCTGTTTCTCTTTAGCTTTTCTTCTACTTCTTCATTCACTTTTTCTCCTTCTTATTATTGCCTATTTTAACTATATTTGTTACGTTATTTTCTTCCAATAGATTTTTTCTTTTTCATATTATTTTCTTCTACGTGTTTTCTTCCTCTCGTTCTGTTTTAATTTTTCTTTATGTTCTTATTCTTTTTTTAGGGATATTTTACTTCTTATTTAATTCATTTGCTAACGAAATCAATAGAGGATACTCTAATATTTATTAGGGTTTTACCCCCATCTTTTTTGGGAGGCTTAATTTTTCACCATTATAATTTATCATTTTGTATTTATTCTTCCTTAGTTTTTATTATTTTGGTTTTATTTATCTAGACTTAAATGTCTTCTGCACACCTTGTCATTTCTATTATTTTGCTTTTACCTACTCTACTGTTATCTAGTTCAAGTTCTCTATTGCACATTATTTACTACTTATATTGAGTTTACTACAAGCATTAAATCATAAAGTTGGTTTGTTTACTCTTGTTGTTGAATATTTTATGAATTTTTTATTGTCTTGCTTTGCTGGAGCATTTTCTTAATTATATTAATTTGTTTCCATATGCGGTTTGTTATGTAAAATAGTGAAATGAATAATGTTATTATTTAGAGAACAAAAAAATTACATTTGTTTTGTAAAGTTCTTTGGTTTTGTAAACTTTACTGTATCATCTTGTTCCTTTGTGCAAACATACAATTTATGATTGACTTTATTGTAACGACTCCCGAAGGCTATCATAGTGCGAAAACAATTTGTTTCAATGTATTATACGATGGAACACTGTAAAGAACTGTAGCAGGAAACGTGTACCAGCTCTTTTCATATTACAACACCCAAACACAAGCACTCAATTTACTGAAGCAACAGTGTTTTTCCTAGTTGTCGCAAGAGATCGCACCATTCCTCGGTACTTCCCTTTCGCAAACGCCGGAAAGCGGCGTGTAAAGATCGGCCAGCTTAGAATGAAGGTTATGCTCTCTAGCGTGCTATCTACATATTACCCACTAACCTCAATTTTATGCGAACACCTTAACCGTACCGTACCACCGAACCCAATCCCCAGCAAACACACTCCTCTTTCGCTCACGCCTTCCGTTAAACACCTTCAGTTCGGTGCTGACCTTCTGTCTTGCTCTCGGTGGGTGGTGGATGCGCTTTCCAAGAAAAACACCCACGCGGTGCTTCTTTTTTTTCTCTCTGTTGCTTTCGTTCCTACGCTAACAGAGCCGTCAGCGCTATCGTGGCTCTCTGTCTCGATTGTGAAGCCTATCTCGCTTACCTTCGACTAGGGGTCAACCAAGGTGACCCAGCCGGGGCATGGGTGGAGTGAGTGGCCAGGTAGGGTAAACAGTTGTCCTGATGAAGTCGCAACTATGAGGCTGCTCTCATCCTCGGTTCATAGATAGATCCGGAATATGGGGGGGTTTTTCAATTTTTATTTTCTCCACCATCATCGTTCCCCGGGCTTGCAGGAGAAACAACATAAAAAAGGTCACAAAAAAAGGAAAGGACGATTTTTAACCTCCCCCCGTTCCAACCGGATCAGGTGAAGTTTTCATCTGCTGGTTGGTGGTGAGTTTATTTCTTTCGTTTTTTTTACTCTACATTTTTTCTCTTACGCCCCAACCACTCAATCAGCATTAGCAGTGAGTGCTCGCTGGTGGAAACTTAAAAGCCAACAGCGGTAGAACGAGAGAGAGCGAGCAAAGCAAGCATACGAGGATGTGGAGCAAAAGTAAAACGAAACAAACCGTGAACATATCCTTGGGCTCTGGTCCTGGACCGGAGCTTTCGTCTGTTACCGCTGGCGGCTATTTTTCATCGGTAAGGATTTTGTTTAGTTTCGATTAGGCCGAGACTCGCCCGGGCGGCCGACGGAGTCGGATTAATGCTGGCCGTCGCTGATCCGATAGACGGTTTCGATTTGGGTTAGTTGTTTAAAGGGGCTGATGTTTTGAGGTTGCCTCTAGGGGAGCTTTTTGTGAAGCGTATGTGAAGCTCTCGATATAGTAGAAGAATAGATGGGAAGATCATAAGGGAACATAAAAGAATTTTTAAATCAAAGAATAAATAAAGAAACAAATAAACAAATAGTTAATTAATTAAACTTCAAATAAAGAAAACAAATGAGTAAATAAATTGAAAAAAATAAATAGAAATTAAATGAAAATGACACTGAACTGTTTTAATCATGAAAAATCAGTCCCGGGAACTCTCAGTAGACGCTTACTCTCACACGGTGAAAAGCTTTGCTCACACGCTCACGCTCACTGCTCACTGCAGCATCTCACCGGTTGTGAGTGATTCGTCTCATTATAGCTCACGCTTTACTGTCACAGTAAACAATACTGTTGATTTAATAGTTTTTTTGTGTGTTTAAGTTAAGTTAATCATTGTGTTTGTGGACAATACGCGAATAACACCCAATTTTGTCATCGAAATGGGTTTACTTTCGCTTTTATTTTTACTTTCCCGAACGCACCAATCGTACCGAAGTTTATTGAGGAGCAATAGCACAATCGTGTCTAGTTTCAGCTTCCCGTGGTATCCGCCAATGGTAACCACAGCTCCGATTTTCGGCACTACTACCACCAGCATGATCCGATCCCGCCGTCTTCTGTCGTTAAGTAACAAAACAGGCAAGAAAGAAAGATAAAGATAAAAAGGCTTCGCATCAAACCCGTTCCTCGTTGGACGTAGTCGAGTGGTTTGGGATTTAATTTATTACGTTGAATTTACATATTTACTCACCTGCCTGACTGCTTGCTATATTCGCTCGCGAGCATACATCCATGTATATGTGTATGTATAAAACCCTGGTGAACCGGTTGCCGGGGAAACAAAAATCATCCTTCCCAGTTTCAACCGTTTGTTGTCACTTTCGTTCGGAATGAAATCGAAATTTTCTCCTCTATTTTGGGGGGTGCAAGAACTTCAAGGGAAAGATCAAGTGCCTGGGAAGCTTTTTCCTTAAAAATTGTGTTAAGAAAATGTGTCTTCAAGCAGCTTTTACTTTAATGTTTTTAAACTGTTTCGGGAGTTCCGATGAGGGGTTGATGCTTCCAGGAAACCGAAAAAAACGAACCTGCTCCATTTTCATTGATGAGTTGGTCAGGAAGTGAAGCGATTCGTTTTAATTTTCTCTTTACCCTACCGCCCTCCCTCTTGGAGGGACGTAGGGAGGCAGATTTCCTTAATTTTAATTAAAAGATTCTAAGCAATTTGGTTGCAATTAGGCCAACATTGGTTAAGCGCTGGTTGGCTGGTGAAGATCGTCACATATTTTCAGCTTTAGCCGTCATTAGCAGCAGCAGAAAATGGTGTTAAGAGCAGTGGAAAGGGGTTTTCGGTTTCATTTTCCAGCAGCAGCGTTAAAGTGTAAAGCCCTCTGCTTGCCGATCTACTTCAAGAAGATCGACCTGTGTGTCTGTGAACGATAAAAGGAAGGAAAAGTCCGATGCAAATAAATAATCGTCCCTAGGAGAATGTCCTCCTCGTCCGCCGGGGTCACACTTACCCTGTCGACTATTTTCCAGCCCACTTTCGCTGGCGGCGCTGAGGATGACCCGCACCCGCAAATTAGCATAGCAAATCAACGGGCATCTAAACATCAGCAACATTATAGCTGATTACGTATTCATATTTTTGCGACGAAAGTCCCAAAACGAAAGGAGAAATCTTTTCGTCAGCCAAAACATCCAGAAAGGGAGAGAGGGGGAAGTTTTCGTCTGCAAGGGTTTTTGCGGGCTTTTTGATTTAATTCGTTCGTTCGTCCGTTTCGGCTCTCAAGGATCGTGGTTTATTGAGCGGCACTACACTAGCTAAGGAAGCTGCAACAGAACCACCCTTGACCCCGTGGTGCCGCCGGAAATGTTTGATGAAAACGTGCGTTTTTAATTACGCCAACTCTTGGTGTGAACCGAAGGCCGATTCGTGGAATTGTGGGGCGCATTGTGTCCTGATGAACGACGAATTTCGGCGAACGGCAAGCAAACGGAAAATTGGCTGCGTTTATACGACTGTTGGTTGCGATTCGTCTTATATTAATTGAGTAGCGTATCATATTATGTTTGTTTGTTTGTTATTTCCTATGCCAACCGTATATTACAGGGTTTTCGCGGTGCGTTATTAAAGTGTCAAGAAATTCTGAATTAAGACATCTACTATCATAGGTGCACTATTTCACTATCACGTAACACTTATCAAGCAGAAGTAGAATCTTTGTCATCATTGTTCTGTTGTTGGCGATCCTCAGCAACAACAGAACTGCAATATTTTGGTCCTGAGAAGATATATACCTGAGAAGATGTTACTATATCTTCAAAAGAATCGTGAAAGGCCTTCGAAAAACCTGTGACACTGTAAACATTAAAATTTGGTAATGTTTAGTCCTTAAATCGCACTCACCTTATTATTTGTGGAAGGTCTCCCCGTTCTACTCTGCATTGTTGATTTTTTACCAGATATTCAAGACCCAGTATCATAGCAGGTGATCGTGTTCTTCCGCTTCAGTGTAGCATATGATCTCGATCTAGCCTGCAACTTGTATGAAAGTTAAAGAGATTTATTTATTTGAAGTAGTGCTAAATACTGTTGTCTTTGCAGTAAATCCTTAAGACCTTCAGTTCTAGAATCGATTGAGGAGTGGATCTTGAAATAGGATACAGGAGGAGTGATCTTGAAAGTTCACAACGACAGTCTTGATAAAATTGCAAATTTCAAACAGTTCGCTTATCTTGGATGATGTTGGTCTGTAATTGTGGTACAATTGATCCTTCAGGTTCAGGTTCAGGTACAATATAAGATCCTTTTTAAAAACCGCACGCATTTCTTCTGAACAGCAAAGATGTATTTTGCAAGTTTATTAGAATGAACTTCGAACGTCTATCGAATGAATTCTATCCCGGCGTTTGCTGTTGTCTCGCGGGCTCGCTTCTTTCTCAGGAGATGAGAGTGAGAAAGAGACAAACGCTGTGTTGCGTTAGAAAGAGTGAGTGCGAGCTAGAACAAGAAATCAGTAAATGAGAGAAATGTGCATGGCCCAGGGTTTAGCAGTGGGTTTTTGAAATTGTAGTGTTTTGTGTTGCAGTTTTAACGTTCTTCCTGAATGAATTGTCATATAAGAAAATTAGGATATATTTTGAATTTCGTGCTAGAGAAATCTAACATTTTTTTACATTCTTGACTATAAAAAATTGTAAATGATTTTCGTATAGAGGCTAAAAAAGAAAGAGAAAGCGTTCTGGAATATTTATGTTACTATATTTACAACAAATTTGTGATTTGACGGTACATATTGATGCATCAACAAGTCATGTAAATACGTTTAAATTTCTTAACTGATATAATCAAAAACACAATAAACCCTGGCCGACTTTATGATGGCTCTCTCTCTCTCTCTTACTCACACCATAAATTCATTCGGTCGATCTGTCTCACACTCTCGGACACGCTTTCTCTCTAGCTCTCTCCCAACCATCGGTAAACTCTCAACCGCTCTCGCATCTCTCGCACGCGATGGCAGCAGCAGCAGCAGTGGTCGCGTCCGAACGGGAATTCATTCGCAATACATGCACACCGTTTCATTCATTCAAACATTCAAAGTTCTTCTTCGCTGCCGAGAAGAGGTGCGTGCGCGTTCGAAACGAAATTCCTCAACCATTGCATTGAAAAACCGGACCAAAAATGTCCAGCTAAAGGGAGAGCAGCAACAGCAGCAGCAAAAAAACGGAAGTGCCATCAGGCAACCAAAGTCCAACAGCCCAAATCAAAACGCATCGATATCAACACGGCATTGTTTGAAGTATGTTACGGCCCAACGATAAGCAATGGGTTTTTGCGAATTTGCGGGGGTTTGGTTAGTGCTTTTTTTTTTGGAAGATTTGTTCGCATTGTTGTTGTCCAGCAGCAGCAGCAGCAGCAGCTACAACGACAGCCAGTGTGTGTTTGCGTGGAAACGTCAAACGCGTTTCGGGTTTGCCATTCTTTGGGCAGTGTGTGTGTGTGTGTGCGTGCTTGTATATTTGTGTGTGTGCGTTGTGTGTGTTCTCCGTCTTCTTCACATTCGCCGGTAAGCGAACGGGTGTGTGAACGAGATGCGGTTTGTGTGTGCGGTGCGCTGGGTTTACTGCAATGGTGGAATGGCGGAAACAGTGTCTGGAGGAAGAGAAGTGCAGTGTGTGGTAGAATATGAAACAAAACAAAAACAAAATGAAAATAAAACAACACCCAACGTAAACGGGCTGTCATCGCGTAAAACATGAAACAAAACTTAGTTTAAAAAACACGCACACACACACATACGTGTGTTTTTGGTAGGAGAGTTGATGAAGTGTGTGAGGTGTGTAAAAAAGGGATCTCGGCTTTTTCTGTTGTTGTTGGTTTGGTTATGTTTCCGCACAGTTTCCGTCTCCCCGCTGCAACGTTTGCTGGGAGGGAAGTGTGTGTGTGTGTGTCTCGTGTCAAAAGTCATCTCAGGTCGCGTGATAGCATGCGAGACACGGTCGAAGTCGCTCAAATACCCTAACCTAAATTCACATACCAGTACGGGCATCACAGTAGGCGCTAGGGTGAATGGTTGCTGGTGATACTGGGCGCTACGGTGTAGCTACACTAGCTCTGGAATCCGACGAGCCCACATTCCAAGACTCGTTGATGAGTGCCAGTCCAGTCCTGTCTGGGGGGCTGGTTTTGTGATTAAAGCAATGAATCTCTCCCATCTGTGCTGAAGAGTTGTCCAAGGGTTGCAAATCACCCTACCCCATCTGAAGTGAACACCTTCGCAAGGTGTATATCGATCTGTGGTTCGAACCCGGGTTTGCTTTGGTACAGGAAAAAGGCAGGCAGGCTTCCACAAAAAACAAAACCCTAAAGTACTTAAGCATGAAAAATGTGTTGGTGGCCTTCGGAGGCCACTCTCCGTACTGGTTTATAATCGAGCCACACGATGAGCGGATCGCTTCATTTAGCTGCCATGATCTCGGGGCTGGTTAAAAAGTCCCTCGCATACGACAAGACCAGGGAATGGGCAGCCCATAATGTCAAAGGTGTGTGTTGTTGTTGGTGGTTGCTTCACTACGCGGTTCCAGTGTGCGGTTATGGGGCGCGGTGTTGTTTTTTGCACAGTTGTTTGACGGTTATTAACGATGGTAAAGTGTGTGTGTGTGTGTGTGTGTGTGTGCTGTTAGTTGTAATAATTTGTCTATTTGTTTGTGCCGAAAATCCATCTTTTGTGATGTGCGGTGAGCAGGTGTGTGCTAGTGCTTCACTGTATAAAGCGGCAGACAGCAGTGTGTCCCCGGCTCTAGCCGCAAAAAAGAGCCTAGGAGTTGAGAAACAAGTTTTCCATCCACAGCTTTTCCTTTCGCCTAATGGGTGTTTCTCACTGTGACATCGGCTAGGCAGAAAATATCAACCAGTTGTGGTGCTGTGCAAGATGTGGTTGGTTGCGATCGAGTAGGCCTCAAACGCCACTGAACCGCGGGAGAAAGCAGCACCGGGGGGACAGTCGTCTATTCCAGCATTCAGCAACAGAAAAAAAACATACGTGTGAGTGTGATAAAGCGAGAGAGAGAGAGAGAGAGAGAGAGAGAGAGAGAGTGAAAGAAGAGACGAAGAAAGAAAAAAGTGCAATCGTGGTGAGGGATGGTAATCTAGTTAGCCGAGGGTGTTTGGGGAAGGTTGCTATGTATGGGGGGTAGGTTTTGTGTTTTAAGGGTGCCACTGGAGAGTGAATACGCACTTTTTTAGGAAGAGAAAGAGAGAGAAAGAGAGAGAGAGAGAGTAAAATGGTGGAGAGAGATGGTTTTTTTTTTCTTGGTACGGATTTGTGTGAGCGTAAAGTACAAGAGCGACCGTTTTTCATCGACGATGCTGCAAGAGAGTGCATTTTCCCCGGACTTGTAGCTATCGGTGTGTGTGTTGAGCTCTGCCTATATGTGTCTGTGTGTTTATTCTGGGGACCAAAAAGCACTCTGGTGACTGTGATAGATGTTTTCTTATTAGTCAATATTCATATTATCGGTATGTTAAAAGTGGAGATTTTCCGCTTTCATACAGGAGATTCTGGAGAACTCTTGTTATGCTTTTAATGTCAAGTTTTAAAAGAGAGCAATATACACGCTTCGTGAATGTATTCCCAACTAAAAGGGCTTAAATTGCAATTAATAAATCATTGTATTTCGACACTAATAGACGATAATTGATGCAAAACATCCCACAAAACATACATTGTACACTTAAAATAGTACGACGCCTCCATCAACACAAAAATTTGACAGGCTTCGCCCAAACCGCGTTTTGCATCATTGCTGTGCGTGGAAAAGTGTCCAAAAGTGTTTGCTTGGGCCTCATTCGACTGGTCTGCTATAAATGGAAAATCCAAAAACAATTAGGAGCATAAGACAAAACAAAAAACAACCAACACATTCGCCGGGCTAGAGAGAGCAGTAAGGAGAATCACAAAAAAAGGATACAAGTCAGCTTGGTTTTGGGATTTGCAGCATGGCAGCCGGACTCTAAGCCCCCGGGCGCTGGTTAAGAATATGTTCGCTGGATATATCGCTATGGAAGTTTTCGCTGGAGAGAGTTTCCACGCGAGTTGGGAAAACGGTACCAATTGCTAGCTTATCAGATCCGTGCGAGAGCACTCTCTGGTACGGTGCTGAGCGCGTGCTCTTAATAAACATGCTCCAATTGATAAGAGTGAGCTCCGCCGCGGATGGTGAAAATAGAAAATGGAGTGGAAAAATAAGCGTGAGCAAAAAGGGAAAATGTGTTTGTCTGTGTGTGCGTGCGTGAGAGACAGTTGAAATCGCGCGAGCGAGAGAGAGAGAGTACTACTTATCGTCAATAGGTTACCATGGCGACGGTTTTAGTGGGTATGATGTATATGGGAAGCTTCCTGGGCTATATACCAGCGCACCTCTTCAGTCTGCTGAAGTGATAGAATCGATTGATATAGGTGCAAAATACGTGTGGCGCAATGAGTTTTAAAATGAAAAACTTGATAAGCGGCGTAACAAACCCCCGCTAAAGGCCACTTAAAGTGGTGTGGTGCAAAATTGAAATAAACTGTTCCTGAAGTTTTCAACAAGATTATTGCGAGATATTGAAGCTTTTTGATAAGCTTTAAAGAATTTGACGAAGAGAAAGTTGTATCATTTTGATACTTTTTTGTAGCACAATAATGTTTTAAAGTAGTAGAGCATATTTTCTTCCTCGCGTAATGTATGTATGAGGGTGAAAAGCTTTCTCGTGCGAAAGAAATATTCTGTCCCCCATCGGTGAGAACCGTTCATCCTTGTCGCGTGTATTGACACCACAGATCACTTTGGGTGCTGTTGAGATTTCCCGGAGAGGAAATCGTACCGCATTTTCCCAACCGAATGGGAAATGTGGGGAGCTTTTTTGTTGCTGTACTTCTTCTCCGCTTCCATGGCTGAAGGGCACAACCTTGGCGGGTGCTGTGGCGCAGTACAAGAAACACGGCTGTACATGAGGCAGGCAGAGAAAGTCTATGTTTTAACCCCTCGCGAAAACGGGGGTGAATCGGTTAGACAAATGCCGTTCGCTTCCGTTTCCTCGCTTTCCAGCTACCTCCCGCATCCATCCCGCTTCCACACGTCCCGCAATCGAATCGTTCGGATGACCTTTACCCGTAACACACTCGCACACATATCCTGCGCCACTGGTGGCTTCCCGTGGACCCGCAACAAATAGAAACGATGTTGGGGTTAATTAAAGAAAATTAAATTCGTATGTGCGCGCCCTTGACGGGTATGTTCGCAGCGCAGCCGGGTTTTGATAAGTGGCGAGCTTTACCGACCGAAGTTGGGAAGTTCGCCGTACGTCGACGGAGGTTTGGAAAATCGCGTTTTCTCGCCCCATTTTCTCACACTCGCAGCGGCGGCAAAGTGATGACGCACGATCGATGCCGTTGATGGTGATGGTTTGGCGCTAAAAAGGCAGAATGGTGGGAAGATGTTTTAGCTACGAGGACGAACCATTC
Source organism: Anopheles maculatus (assembly GCA_002091835.1). NCBI lineage: Eukaryota > Metazoa > Arthropoda > Insecta > Diptera > Culicidae > Anopheles > Anopheles maculatus. The sequence goes on along the minus strand of KZ061944.1, from coordinate 186,688 downwards.
GCCTCCGCTGCCCAATGTTTTCCCCCGATAATGGAACTTTGGTGACAAATTGAATTTATTTAATTTATGCTATACTTGTAGCCGGGATGGGAAAAAGCATCATCCAAGAGCTGGTCATTTTTAAATTTATTGTCACACCTCGTTTGGAATTTATAATCGCTTTACCAGGGACACACCGACGTCATCGATCGGAGTGCTGGCGTTTTCTTGTTCCATATTTAAAATTAGGACAACACCGGCCAGGTCCTTGCCAGTTGCCTTCAATATATCGGGACGCTTCCTTATGCAATCTGCATATTGCACCGGATGCAATAAAGAACTCCGCAAGTCTTACCGCTAAAAACACCGCCTGTGTGTGTGTTCTGTGTATGTTGTCCTGGGTATATGAGTGATATAAACGTATAAATTATTCCCTTTGCATGTATACCGATACATGCCGGTGAAGCCGGGTAAGTTTGGTTCCACATTTCCGTACCGTACCTGTCACTGGCAGGAAGCGGTGGCAACTATTTGCGAAAAACTCCAAACATTGGTCAGATGACATTTAACGTTTGTCACGAACCCCCGGTCTTTGTCGGGGTTTGCCGTTCAAATGTCACTGTGCGGCACTGGGAGTTGAACGTGTAATTCTTTGCCGGTGTTTATGAGCACACCAGCTACCAGGGTTGAAAATGTATGCTGACGGTTGATGGCTTTTTTTGTTTGGTTGTTCCTTAAGGAATGTTTTACCTTCCAAGGTTTCTGGTCGAAAATATCTTCCTAGGAAAGAATAAAAATAGGAAACATTTAAACATACTACGGCAGTGTCCACTATTGGGAGGTAGAGATATTATGCAGGTTACCAAAAGAGAGAAGCAAAATTGATGACGCAAACCAGCAATTCTAGGTGTGGGGATTCAAATAAAGGAAGGTATAAGAAGAGGGAGGAATCGAGGAACCTAATATGAATTTAAAAAGGCCATTCTACATCGTCTCTGCATGGATCAGTGTTTGGTGGTGGCCAAGGAGGGAAAAATCTACTCGCTAGAATGTTTCCAAAAACATACGATTTCTTTCGTCACGTCTAAAACTGAAAAACACCAACAATCTGTAGCAGCAGCTGTTTTGTCTTGTGGAAAATTGGAACATGATAGGAAAATTTGGTTTTACCACAATGAACGACACGACAGCAGCGCGGACCAGGTGGAACAGGGGCAGACGGAGGGGCAGCGCACAAGGGAACAACAATAAGTTTTGTTTGCACGTGGAAGTTTACTACTGGAAGCCTTCCCTTAATCCAGCTCATCCATCGAACGAAAGCTTTGTGTGTGTGTTTCGGCCCGTCACAAGACGGATTGTGTCACCTTTGATGAGTACGGGGTTTATGGTGGATGAAAAAGATTCGCTAAAGATGTTTACCCCGTTCTTTTTATTGTTTGTTATCTGTGTTGGACAATCGAGCGTTGTAAGTTGTAGCGGCTTGCTGCTTGTGTACACAGCAGCTTTCACCGAACGTCGCCGCCATATTTTAAAGCCGAACCGCTTGTCAATTGTTAGGCACGGTACGGCAATGGGAAGTTGTCAGCAACACCATTCCGACGTGTATTAGGTGTTTTACTTAATCCTTCGCCCAACAACTGCCTGAAGCCTTAATTATAAACTTTACTCTTGGACGGGTGGTGTTCGGTTGGACCGGGATGTTTGGTGCCGGATCTAAGTTTGGTTTATTAGAATCGTGTCCTGCTGTTTCTGCTGCTGGGGCTGGACTCCGTTCTTCTCGGGGGAAAAGTTTGACATGTCCACAAGGAGTGGGGAAGAGAAAGAAGGCCGGGTGTCTCTAACGAGTACAACGAGTCCGGAAGGATTGTGTGTGTGTGTTTTTTCTTGTCGTCAAAGAAGCGTTGACGCGTTAGGATTGTTTTTTTTTTACGATAATCAAGTATATTCTGCGATTATATTACCAACGCAATTGCTGCTGAACACCTGGATGCTTGAGATCTGAGTCACTGGGTCGACTAATATAGTTCTTTGCTTTTATTCTTTAATACATTTGGGAAGTCCTGTTTAGGACACAAATCTTAGGACTTATTTGGCGTGTTTTGATTTACAACAAAATTAAACAAAAAGGCTACCCATTATGATTTTAATTGATCAATTCATCAAGAAGATTCTAAATGCATTCCTCAAACAAATTCTACGTTGAATATGCATATATCTTTTATTCCAAAATGCATAAAACATGCTTGCATCTCATATTACTCCGGTTTCTAATCATTGAATAATTAAAAGCAACACCATTTGTCTAAACGAGCACCTCCTTTACGAAGGACGTACCTTTTCCCTAACTTGATTAGAATTAATGCAAAACATTGCTTAACCGATCAAAAACATCCCACGCAATTCATCGGAAAGTTTGGTACGAATTCCACCGTGCTATTTAATGCCCAGCCTGTGTGCGAGATGTGAATTCAATTTCACGTTTTCCTTCATTTTCCTTAAATCGAATAAAAACTGGAGAGACAAAAAAAAAAATGGCAGGATACAACAGGCGCATATATGTTCATGTGTCTTCAACTTCAAAACAACCCTGTACCAGTGCAAAAAAGGAACATTAATAATCATGAGAAGAACACGAACCACGGATGCGACGAGGGAAACACGGTCGCGATTCGAAAAGATTTAATTGATTTTGAAAACTTTCTGTCCAGAGGTTCTGGGGAGGCAGAGTATGGGAATTGACAGGCAGGATGCAGTGTACCTCGTCGCTTCCGCCTTTTTCTCGCCACTTGGTACTGGTCGGAGTTGTTCGGTTGACGAATTGTTTCACCGATCGAAACCGTGTGACAAGGGTGGCTGCGAGTGAACGAGGCAGGGAATTGATGGGACACAAATTCAAATTGTGTCACATCGTGCTGCAGCATTCGGGCAATGTCAATGGCGGGAATGGTGACGTGCGGCAATCGCGGTCTGTGGGCATCCCTTTTTCGCAATCCTTTAAATAAAAGTTAGGCCGGTTCGTTTCGTTTGGTGGTGTCTGTTTTGGAGCATTGTTTACACACGCCCGAGAACCGGCGGGTCCGTTATCGTTGGTCGTCGGGCAGGACCGTCCTCATCACCACCATCATCATCACCATCGCCATCACCATCAACCCATCATCGTCAGCAGTAGCAGCAGCTGTTTTGTCTTGTGGAAAATTGGAACATGATAGGAAAATTTGGTTTTACCACAATGAACGACACGACAGCAGCGCGGACCAGGTGGAACAGGGGCAGACGGAGGGGCAGCGCACAAGGGAACAACAATAAGTTTTGTTTGCACGTGGAAGTTTACTACTGGAAGTCTTCCCTTAATCCAGCTCATCCATCGAACGAAAGCTTTGTGTGTGTGTTTCGGCCCGTCACAAGACGGATTGTGTCACCTTTGATGAGTGTACGGGGTTTGTGGTGGATGAAAAAGATTCGCTAAAGATGTTTACCCCGTTCTTTTTATTGTTTGTTATCTGTGTTGGACAATCGAGCGTTGTAAGTTGTAGCGGCTTGCTGCTTGTGTACACAGCAGCTTTCACCGAACGTCGCCGCCATATTTTAAAGCCGAACCGCTTGTCAATTGTTAGGCACGGTACGGCAATGGGAAGTTGTCAGCAACACCATTCCGACGTGTATTAGGTGTTTTACTTAATCCTTCGCCCAACAACTGCCTGAAGCCTTAATTATAAACTTTACTCTTGGACGGGTGGTGTTCGGTTGGACCGGGATGTTTGGTGCCGGATCTAAGTTTGGTTTATTAGAATCGTGTCCTGCTGTTTCTGCTGCGAGGACTGGACTTCGTTCTTCTCGGGGGAAAAGTTTGACATGTCCGCAAGGGGTGGGTAAGAGCAAAGGAAGCGGATGGCACTAACGAGTACAACGAGTCCGGAAGGATTGTGTGTGTGTTTTTTTTCTTGTCGTCAAAGAAGCGTTGACGTGTTAGGATTGTTTCGTGGTACTTTTCCAGTACCGGCAAGTCGAGATTCTTAGAATCTAATTTAAACTTTTGTAAATGTGTGTGGAGGGGGATGAGTTTAGTAAAACTGTGGTTAGGATTGTATCTGATCTGATTTGAATTGGTATCTGGCTATTAGTGGAAGTTGTATGAAAGTTTTTTTGGACAACGCATCTTTTGTGTTGGTTCTTCAACACTTTTAGAAATCATAAATGAACATTGCTTCAATTTGCATGAAGTTACAATTCATAGTTAGTAGATGGAGTACAGTATTCAACAGTACAACCATTTTGAGGCATCGGTTTATGCTAATTCTGGATATCTTTTATTCATGCTCGCGTTATTTAATGGCAATTTTACAGAATTTACGAGTAGATTGATTTAGTTTTGTTTTTCAAATTAGTCCTCATACTCGTCATTGAAGGTACCTCGTTTATCGAGAGATCTCGCTGTCTCAAGGGCCTTGTAGTGCAAGCAGTCTCGTATGCGAAGAATCCTCGTAATCTTGAGGCCTCATCTAATGAGTGACATCGCCAAGTGTCACCTTGTTTATAAAGAGTTCTATCATCCTGTGATTGTCTAAAGACATCTTATCATGAAGTCATGAATTCTTGTTGTGCTCGAGGCTCTAAACTGTCTCAAAAAGACCATAAGATCAGACTGAGTTCTATTCCAGCTATTTTAGCTATTCCTAGGCGGATATTTTAACGGATATTCTGAAATATAATGAAGATATTGATGCAATGCAGCACAAGAGATTGATTTTCTCATTGAAGTTTCTTGCTGGAAGCAGCAGTTTACTAAAAATATTTTTATTTATATTTTTTTACTTTTAAACTTTACTTGTTTTAAGTGAAGTCTACTAGTTCTTCTCCATATGTTTGAAACAGCTGCTCAAATGATGTTCCACTGAGCATTCACGAAACTAAAACTTCGCCTGAAATCCGTATGCGTGTACTACAAACAAGTATGCTTAACCTTCAATACCACACACGAACCTCGTACACAAGTCTCCAGATACAACAAAAAAAAACCCTCTCGCTTACGGTAATCATTCGCTCAAATCGTACACACTACACCACCGTAACGTAAAACTCATCACCATCTCATCATCAGCGTCGTCCACAGGCAATCGTTTACCGCTCGTGCGAAGAACGTTAAGCAGCAGCCTATCCGTCGCGGATCTCGCGCAAGATCGCGACCTTGAGCTACGACGGGGCGTTTATGGACGGTATTTCTTACGTCTCAATCGGTCACCATTACCATCTCGATGCCGAGCCACCCTGGTGCTCCGGTGCTCCGGTAAACGTCTCAAGTGGGCACAAACGAGCGGTCTCCGAGATACACCGACAGCACGATCTCTCGCTCTCTCGCTCTCGATCTCGTTCCATCCCAACGTTCATGGTCCGCAAGATCGCAAAAGATCGTAAAAAGAATCGCCCAAAAAAAGACACCACGACGACTTGGGTGCATGGACGTGCGGTGACTTACTGTCACCACTCGCGCCCCAACACGGCCCCTGACCGCTTGTGTCACTCCCCTGCTGGGTCTCAGGCTCGTTAGGTGAACGTGTTAATTTTACCGAATTGACACGGAATATGCCACCCGTACTTAGGCTGGTCGGCGGCTGAAGTTTGGCGGAGTGTCACTCGCACATTGGAGTTCCGAGATGCCGAGCTCTCCGTGTTTGCCATCTTCGAAGGTGAACCGGGTAGCGAGCGCTCGTTACACTACCAGCACGGGTAACCTCCGTGCGCCCGAGGGTGAGTGACAGCTTTCGTTGAAACTGTCACGAGGGATTTTTGTTCCTTTTGCTGCTCGTTTACATATGTTTGTGGATGTTTTCGGTGTCTTTGCTTGCTAGTGGAAATGAACGAATGTAAAAGTGAGTAGATTTCAATGGGTGATTTTGAGGCAGTCTGACACTGATTTGGGGATGACTTCTAGTAGATAAAGCAGGTCCTTTAGTTCTTAGGAAAGTGATGATTTGTAGGGAAAAAACCCAACATAAAGGTTTATCAATTATTTTCTTTAAATAAATTTTACTAAAAGTGTGCCCTTCCTTTTAATGTTTCCATCCGTTCAGTGCAAACAAATAATGAAAAACGGTGCTACATGCGTTTGTGTGTTGAGTGCTGCGTAAAATGAAAATCTAAAAAGCAGAATTCAGTGTCCATCGGTGTTGAAAACAAGTTTAAAAGAATATATTTGTGGCAATAAAATTGTGTAGCGCTGCATTTTTAAGCGCCCAGTTATGAAAATCCCCAAGTGAAGTGAAAGTGTTTTTGAGTGTGTTTGTGAGTGTGTGTGTGTGTGGGCGATTTGCATAAGTGTGTAAATTATCTCGCCTGCCCTTGCATGCATTTAACCGGTACCGTTTTGTAACGGATCGCGTGAAGAAAAAGGGCATCTCCAGCACGGTGCTGCATCTGGCTGTTGCGGCACAGGGGCTCTGTAACAGGTGTAACAAATTAACACGTGTCCGCGGAAGTGTGTGTAGTAAGTGTTTGTTTGACCGAAAACAGGAGCACCAGTAGTGTTTTTTTTTGGTTTGTCCACGACTTCCACCGCGTAGTGTTGTAGCAACGTAATTTATTAGCTTATTAAAGCACCGTGGAAAATAAAAAGAATTAAAAACCCAAACATGAAACCAATGTTCCTTAAGCAAAAGCGTCCCCGGGGCGTTTAAAGACCAGCTAAAAAAATTACCCTTAAATAGGAGGGAAAAGCCCGTGCTTCAAATGCAGCCGAACGCTGGTACCATTTTTGCAACCATGAACTAAGCATACGAAAACTCGCGGCTGTTTGGGTGTCTTTTCGACTACGAATGGTGTATGTAACCTGGTGCTTTGAAGTTAACCGAAAAGAAGTTACGCCCCTACTTCTCGTAACTGTTAACACACGCGTGTAGGTGTGTGTGTGTGTGTGCGGTGAGTGAGTGGCCACGCACAAGGGTTTAGCAAAAGCAGTCAAGGTGGCCGCGTCGAAGAGATCCCGAGGGACCTCGGCGTCCGAAGGTCGCCTTGCGCCGACTACCACCACCACCACCACGACGACGGCAAGCACCGGAGCCGGAAGCGGTGGGCAACCCACTGCAACCACCAACACCACCACCGTTGCCACTTCCTCATCCGGCGGACCGACCGTTGATCCTTCCTCCGCCAGCCTACAGTCGTCCAGCTCGCGCCAAGGATCGGTCGATGGCGTGATGCAACGATGCGGCCTCTGCTCCATCATCTCGAGCCTGCTGAGGCGTGCCATGTGCGTAGGGTCGCGGCGTGGTAGCGGAGAATCGTACTATCAGGAGCTAGCGGAAACTAATGTAAGTAGTTGGTGGTGTTGCATATAAGCAAAGAAATTCTTAAATCTGTCAAACACCATGCGCCTCCATTGAGGGAAAACAATTATCATCCGCCCGCAAAAGGTGACGAGGAAATCAAATTAAATTTTTCAGAGCTTTATTACTTTTTGGATTGCCACAAATCATAGCAACGTCAGCGGTAATTTGCAGCATCCAAAAATAGTAAATGGTTTGATGTGAACATGCTAATTTTGTGGTGTCGTTTGTGATGAAACAACTTTTTTATTGCCCTGTAAAATCATCCGCTCACACAGCGACCGGTAACACATCAAAGCGAAAGCTTCTGATTTAGTTCGCAAAGCTTGCTGTTGACACTAATTTGCAAAATCGGTGTGATAAAATACTTGCGCTGTTGCCGCTGACGTCATCGGCACAAACGCTATTTTAAGACAGATCAGCTGCTTTTCGGGCTGCACTAAAAATAAAACCGGAAAAAAGACCCATAGAAACGCCACTTTTCACTAGCGCTGGCCGGTAAAACATTAACCTTTCGGGTGCGCGAGACACATCATCATAAATCGTGTCAGTTTGCTAATTGGGCAACGGCGGATTGTCGATTTTGGTGCCGTATACGATGGCGCTTTCGATGATTAAGCTATCCCGTTTAGCAATGTCTTACACACGCATCACGTGCCTTGTGTAGCCTGCCACAAAAACCGGGTGTAGGGTGTTTTTGTTTTGACGGGTTCGCGCCTGAACTAAAACACTCTGCTAGGGTTGAAGAGAAGTGTGTGTGCTTCATCGTTTACCAGATTGGATGGTATCGGGTTTGGAGTATTGGTCAACTGAGACACGAGCAACGGTGTGTTAATCCGAACGTCACGCATCATCTTCCGGACCCGACCGGTGCGTACGTGACGATCGCTACGATCGTCCGGAAGTTGGTCAGCTGATTGTTGGTGCATTTGTAGGTGATGGAGAGTAGGCGATTTAATTGAGCATATTAGCACCTCCTTTTCTACCGCTGGGATGCGTTTAATTTGGTTAAAAAAATCATTTAGCATCGTGCCCAGTATGTGTGATCAAATGGGGTTGATGTTACATTTGCATATTAAGAGATTTATTCGCAACGTAGCTTGTTCTTTCCGAGTTATCCCATTCTTCGAAGATTTGTTCATACTATGACACTTGAAGGTTATCGACGAGATGCAAAAGTTGTGGACTCTCCCATATCTTGGGATGGAGGTTGATGGTCCTAAGTCTGAGTCCTAAGTCCTAAGATTTAAATTGTATTGCAGAAAACCCCGTAGAATCTTTCTGAGTCTGAGATGTCTGAGCAGTAGGCAATAGCTTTGAGGGAATCATTTAAGAAGATCGAGGGACACATCTTTCCAACGAGTTACTTACTTTGCGGTTTTGGCCTGCTGCAACATTCGTGGATACTACTCACGAAGTTGTCTTCCGAAGGTCTAGCGAAGTTGTTTGCCAATCCTTTATCTCGGCCGTACTGGCGGACGCATCAACGCCATCACTCCGTCACAATTTGGGCCTACCACGGGCTGGGTCGTCCGGTGCCATTTTCATGACATGACCAGCTCACCGTAGCCTGACGAGCCTAATTCGCTAGAAGATCGTGAGGTCACCGTACAGCTCGTAGAGTTCTTCATTGTAGCGGCTCCTCCATTGTCCTTCCACACATACGGGGCCAAAAATCGTGCTGAGCGTCTTCCTCTCGAGCGCGGCTAAGAGCGATCCGTCAGTTTTTTAGAGAGTTTATGTCTCCAACGAGTTATCCTTACAAATTATCATGAATATAGATACTTGATACTGGATCTCCAACTTTTAAGGATGTCCTAGTATTAAATATTATGTCGTCCTACTGGTAGTTGGTTCTCAAAGATGCTTGCTTCATTTCCAGGAATCTCAGTGAACAAGAACATATCTAAAACGAACTTTCTTGTTATCCTCAACAATTACCTTCAAAGAACAATTAGAGATCTATGAAGAATATAGACAGACAGGAAAGACTATCGAAGACTATCTTAATGCCCTTCAGTAGAGGCCAATTAAATATTTGAGCAATCATTATTAATTTTATAGCCAAGGTGGCCAAAAGAGCACCAAACCCTTTAGAAATTAATCGATTTAACATCCTTTCTTCCATGACTATCTGGCATAGAATTGTTTCTATCATTTTCCAAAAAAACTCCATTTCTCTATGCAATCGTTGTGTAGCGATATCGCACGATTATTGAATCGCTCATTGCCTCTACAGTAAAGAGATTATCACTGCGCTACCGTGGGTTTATTTGTTTCGGCATGTCTATAAAACAAACCCAAGACATCAAAATGGTTCCGTCTTACTGTTACATTCATCCGTTCACCTTTGACCCACGCCAAGTAATCGGGTTGCAAGCTGGCCCATCGATCGGGATTGTTCCAATCGATCAATTTTCTCTCATCGGTCATAGCCGCATCTTTTCGGTGGGCAAGAAACGGGGCGCTACTAGTGGATAGGGGCGGGAGAGGGCAATAATCCTTGTGAAAAGCGTAAAGCTTCTAACACTGATTGAGAAGTTCCGTAAGTAATAAATCATGTACGGCTTGATTAATGCTTCCTGCATTGCACTGAAAGCAATGAGCATTTACTCCGGTGTTTTATATTTGATGGATCCACATTTAAATTGACGAATTGCGAGATCGCTTTCCACTTCGTAATGCTTTGTTTTCCCCCCATAAACCTATCAATACTTACCGGGTTCATCGATCGAAGATCTTTACAGAATAAAAAAACGGCGCGAACGAACGCACTGTGCCGCACTGTGTCTCACACGCGGGGGAGTTTGCGTAAGGCTCAGCGGCGAACCGTTGTCTTGTTGCCCGTTCGCAAGTCGTTGGCTTTTGGCGGCTTTACCCATTGGCTTTCGCTACTTTGCACTGGAGATTAGATTGTTTAACCACGCAAACGAAGCTCCCGGAGCCGGTGCTGGGTGGATGAAATCTTACCTTTGCCTTTGATGAAGCGTTCAGCGTCCGGACGCTGAAGGTGGGATTAGGTAAGGGCCCTCGGAACTCACGAACACGGCGGGCGGGGCGTGTAGAGTTTGAAATGTTTATTTACACAGTGCAAATATGCATAACGTCCGATTAAGCGGGGAACGGTAAACACTCGCGCACATCTTCCGGATGTATGGGGCCTCGCCTGGTGGTTGCTCTTTGAGATTGGTTTGTATTATACCGCCCGGGCGAGGGATGACATCTTTGCGCTTGTTGGTTTTTTCGTTAGTTTGTTGGAGAGATCTTGACAGCCGAACACGAATGCCACACCGAATAATTGTAATGGATGGTGTTTGGTGGTAGTTGAGTAGATAGTTTGATTGAGATCGATGGGTAGATTAATATAAGATTTAAGTTGCAAAAAAGGCATCAATTTTGATTATCACAACTAATAGAAATGACAGATGAAAAGGTGTACTTAAAAAATGCTTATTATAAGTATAACGAAGAGGTTTCTTTAATGCAAAAATAAGCAAGTAATAATGTTTTTCTTAGTTAAAAAATAATTCTGTTTCAATTAATAACCGGCTTCTTAAATTAAATAATTAAAGTGTTCTTTTGAACTATTTTTCTCCAGGTTCTCCCAAGCACCGGATTTGTTTTGTTCTACTGAAGTAGCAAGCACTGGTCCAAACATCCAAACACTCGTAGTCGAACGCCAAAAAGCAAATAAATAATAAAACGCACTGCTGTTTGTTTCATCACATTTTGCCATCTCATGCTGGCCAACATTACATACACACACACAAACACACTCGCGTACACTTCGTTTAGGAAAATAAACATAATAATATCAAAGGCAATGGAGAGTTTGAACTAAATAACACAAAAAAAAAACAGGGAAAAATAAAACCATTTTTCTCCCCATCTTTGCCCAGGGAACACAAGAAAACTGCCACAGAAATGTTACCCGCAAGCGAAACGAACACTCGGGGCTGCGTACACAGCGGCCCCACACACTCACACTGTGAAACCATTATTGCAAGCAAAACGTACACACACACACACAGCCATCACAGATGAATATTGTGATGCGATGATAAAAGCGTGGGGAGAAGAATTCGGGACAATCGGGCTTGGTAAAACGGCGGTCATGAAGAGACGGTACCGGAGACGTGTTCCACATCCACTTTACGCTTCGAGTGAAAATCGATAACCATTTTTTTGTTGTTGTTGGCTTCCTCTTGCTCCTCCAAGATGTGGGTCGTCTCCCGTGTTGTTGGTGGGTGGAAAACCTCGTCAGCCGCTGCACTGAAAGCCTATAGAGAGGGGAGGGTGTGATGGATACATTGGGTGATGATGGGTGGAAAAAATGACTAAGATCCTTCTGAGTAGACATTTTCTCGCAGCCGAAGTGGTACGTACGGTTGGGCAATGAAAAATTACCAGCTCTTTGATTGCGCGTGGGTTCGGGCAGTGTGTGCGTATGTGTGGAGTTTGACCACGTTTAGAGACCACTTTCGATGTGACATTTATCATTCTTGGCTGCTGATGGTCATTAATGGTTTTGAGGAGGTGTGTAGGACGATTTGCAACTACGTTTGAGTAGTTTTTTTTGTGTGTGATATTCATGCATTATCATAAATTAACAGAAAAGCAACATAATTTCTGCATTCTCTTGTAGTACAAAATATTATTCTTTGAAGTACAACAATGTCTTGAAAATGAGTTAAGGCTGAAGATATAAAAAAGTACAAAAATGGATAGAGATGGAGAAAAATCATTTCATTAAGTTAGATATTGGATTTCTCGAAATGAATTATCAGGACCATCCTTTTTATGTCAAAATCTAATCAATTTTATGTGTATTTTTGCAACAATCACATATTGAGGATAACAAGTACAGTATATGAGAATTATAAATGTCTTGTAATTTAAATGTTTTTATGTGCATCGGGATTTTGTAACAAATCTGGGCAATATATCTTATATTTCTAGCAAACCATCTGTTTTGAAGCTACTGCTACTGCTACAAAACCAGGAAAAGATCCTTGTCTAACTGATAATTTACGTTGGCAGAGTAGATTATTCTACAGAACATGTCACCTGAGCTACAGGTACAGTCTAGAGTTAGGAATGGGTGCTCCATTACTCTGTGCTCTGTGGGTGCTGTCTTTACTCTAGTTCTATATTGATGCTATAATAAATATTATTAACAGGCTGTTGGAAGAGCGAGAATTATACTGCAATAGCGCTATTAAACATTCAGAATGCAGTTGACAATATATGGCGCCGTGGATTATTACATAAACTGAGGTTACAAGGCGGTGTATACGACAGCGGTGCCGGTCTTCACACGGCAGGACCGGGGTTCGAATCCCGGCGGACCGCCTCCCCGTACACAGGAACGATTATCCAGCTACGGGTACAACCAAGTCATAGAAAGCTAGCAATAGCAGGCCAGAACCTTCTAAGGTTGTAGAGCCAGAGAAGAAGAAGAGGAGGTTTCAAGGATTTCTATTGATATTTGTTATGATAAAGTTTGTGATAAACTACCTAAACAACCGAACTCCAGCTGTGTAGCTTGATATGACATGTGCAGATCTCTACAGCAACTGCCCTACAGCACTACACTGTAGTGGAAGTGTTCTGGAACCTCTTCTTTACTATTGATATACATCCGATGTTTCGTTGATACTTGATAGACAGTGACTGTGTACTACAAGTGCCAGAATCTAATCTCGACTATATATTGGTCTGCAAAAGGGACTTGACAAATACACAAATTACCTTGGAGAATGAAAAATTATACTTATTAGCTCTAAGACTCAAGCTACCAGACTAAAAATGTCCACTATAATTAATAAAGCGAGATAACTTAACATGCAAAGAAGCCACGTACCTTGGTCTCTTGTTGCAAAGTACCTAGAAGTTACTTTTGAAAGAAAATAGTTCTCCTAAGGACATGTCGGAGAACAATAAAAACTTTAAATTTGAATATCTTAAAGAGTTGATTCTCATTCGTAATATATAGATCCTTTCTCTCTCTCTATATCTTGCTAGCTGGTTCTCTAAAAAACGTTTCGTAGCAAATGAAAATTTAGTAAAGACTCGTGGCTTATCGAGACAAGGATCGCTCAGTATGATCGCAAGCAGGCACAGAGAAGCCATCAAGTTGTGGATAAGAGAGTATAAAAGGAGTAACAAAAAAGATAGTTACAAGTGAAATACACACAGAGTAGGATTCACGATTCATTGCATAAAAATGTGTTCTTGGGTAGTTGGCCCTCGATTGTCAGCTATATTTTACTTTCGTTTAATATCGGCTCCATAACTTTTTCCAATTTAACAACATTACGTAGTCATACTATGCCGTACCTCACTGTATTGAATCTTCGCCCTATTTACGATCAGGATTCGGGTGCTTGCTACAACAAGCAGTTCTAAATGTTTAAAGCACAGCACCTTCCCACCAGGAGTTGAAATATTGAGTAATAACACTGTGCAAAAATGGCGCATTTTGATGCGAATTGCTACGCGTTAAATCTTCCCTACTACGATCACTGATGGCCATTTTCCGTATCGTAATGGATGGATTTATTCGCTCGAGAAAAAAAAACCAGCTGGATAGAAAAGTCACGATCATCATTGCCCCTCCCGGGGAGGATTGAGATCGTTACACCGACGAATCGGTGTATCCGACGCTGAACGATCCTTTTGCTTCCCCGGTAAGTGTAATTATTTATAGTTTAGTAAACAAACTGAACCCTGCCCGACCGTTCGAACCTTGCGCAATGTTGTAAAGGGGTGGGATAAAGGGGTTAAATGGAGGAATGACGCGAGAGAAAGGGAGAGGGGCGTAACAACAGTAGGGGTAGTTAGGCGGGGAGTTTGATTTTGTAATTCTACGTCCACTCTCGTGTTCGTGGACGAAAAAAAAAACTCCCGGCGTTCGCGTGCGTTCGGACTTTTGTTTGTTTTTGTGTTGATGTTTGTTTATGTAGGCACTGTACCATATACACACTAAGGCACACATATGATGCAAGCTGCACCTGTTGCGTTGTTGTTTGTTTTCTTTCCCTTTTACTGACCCCTTTGCTCTACTGGGAAGAGTTGACTGTTGTGGTAAAGGACATCAATTTCTATCATGTTCTCCAAAGAAACGAGCCTGGGTTGATAGTCTACTGCATGCACTGTGTGATTGATCGTAAAGCGAGAGTGATAGAGAGAGGGAGAGAGGTCGTCAGGGCAAAGAATTGACCTAAGCACAATCACACATCCCCACAGAAATGCTTAACCCCTTGATAGGAGGTTTACGCAGCATAGTTCACCAAAGTGCACTGGTGTGGACTGGTTAAGAGGCGATAAGAAAGTCCAATAAATGATTCAACATCGGCACCAGCGTCAGCTCCGTGTTTCTTAAGCCACAGATCAAAAACGGGTAGCGAACACTTGAGGCCTTAACTGGTGGCTGAAAACTGGTCAAGTCTGCTGCTCCGATGTGGCGGAAAACGATGTTTGTTCGCGGTAAACAGCCATCACAGAGATTCCGGTAGGTTTCTGTGTGGGACTTTGCAATAGTGGCGAGAGGTGGACAGAAGATCGATGCAGCTATACTTGCGTGTGTTTGGTTGAAGTGGTGCATTCGAAGACTCGCCTGGGGTTGAGACTTAGTGAGCGATGCGTTCGAATGCATTGAATTGAGCTCTGAAGTGTCTGCTCGTGTGTAGTACGTCCAATTTTGTTAGCAGCAGCTTATTATTAGCCTTCTACTCTTACTCCTATGTTCTACTTTCGGTTAGAATTATATGTGTCAAACGATTTAAAAATTAAAAAATCAATCAAACAAGTCAATAAAGTGAAGAGAAAGAATGTGTAGCACTAATCAGACGGTTGTATTTTTTTTTCAGCAACACGACTTTAATGCTATCACTGTCACAACAGACATAGTGTCGCAAATGATGTGTCTGATTAGTGTGCTTTATGGTTCGTCTGCTGTCTGCTTGATTATCTAACGGAAGGCGAAAAAGAGGAAAAAAAACACACACTCAGCCAGAGAAAAACAAAAACCCGATCCACGTTAACTTGCCTGTTAACGGGTAGATAATGGCCGAAAGTCAAGCTACAATAAGGCCAACTAGTTAACGATAAGAATGTCGTGTTTTCATTTTATCTGACATTTCGCACTGGTGCGCTTTCTGTCACACCCGGTCATAATCATCACCATCATCATTGTCGGATCGCTGAGGGATGAGCAACAGATTAGTAAGCCCGTAGTTGTTTACACAACAAATCGAATCCGATCCGATGCCTTCAATCGGCTGTCCATTCGTTCGCTTTGGTACTGCGGTGACAGATCTTTCACGAAAGCGCAACCGAGAACTGTATGTTTACGTGATAAGAAATGTCGCACGATGTGGCTTACTTATCGGATTGAAGATTGGAGCTGTTAATGGTTGCAGGTTTAAAAAAGCCGACTTAAAAAAAGAACACGCGCTGGCGGTAAAACAAAACCAAATGGTTCTTTTAATAGATTACTGTTTTTTTAAGCTTTAGAAGTGAAAATTGCGTGCTTTGTTATGGAAATTATTGCGTTGAAATATTAGCCCCAAAACAGGTGAATATTTTTTGCTTGGTTCTTAAAGCACTTAAACAAAATTTTATAAACAAAAAAAAATTAATGCGATTGACGTTTGAATATATATTGAAATATATATAATATTGAATTTTTGAACAATGTTTTTCCAGATCAATTTTGGATATTTTTAATTTCAAATAAGACAATCGTCAGGTTATTGAGATAAATGTCTTTGACTATGAAAAAGAAATAGAGGAAGACAGAGCCAGAGATATCCATATTGTTGTCCATATATTTATGAGTATCCCAATACCCTGACATTTGGTCGATTTAAAGTGTCAACTATCAGGACCTATGCCAGTTTATTTTCTATATTTGTTTGACGTTTTGCTGCTTAAATGCTGATTCAAAAATCTTCAAAATAACTGACAAATTTAGGTGTTTTTATTTATTAATTAAAGAAGAGAGCAAAAACAAACGATTTGATACGAAAAGATGTCTTTGTTTTGATCTGTTTTAGGTCATTTCTCGAGCTTCTGTGACGTGCTTTGTGAACCAAAAGTCAAAATGTCAGTTGTGTAACGCTTCGTGTCATTTGCTATTACTGTTCGACTAGTTGAAAGAAGGTGTCTTAAGATTTTCAGATTTTCTATGACATTAATGACTTATCATAGACTCCAATTAGATTAAAAACATTTAGAAAATATGCATATATAGAAGAAGAGCCGTGTAAAACGAACAAAATATCCTAAGTATTCGTTTTTGAAACTTAAATCTTCCCACAGGGGCCACTCTAGTGCGTCACTGCACGATTGCAGTGGTGAAACACGTGGTAAAGAAGTAATTGATAAATCCTGCCGTTAAAATAAACAAGACACACCGCGCTTTGCGAGTTAAAACCCACGAGTCCCACGAGGGACGCCTTCACGCTGTCTCCACTCCAAACTTATCACCGTTATCAACGATGTTCCGGTGTTAATTACCTACGCGTTGATGAAATCCAGCGTTTCGTGGGGTTGGGGATGGGTGGTGTTTTGCTTTTGCTGTTCCGATTACTGTTACAGCACCGGTCAAGCTTTATTACACAGCCACAACAGAAACGGTGTCTCATTTTCTTGCGTTCTGCGTGCGTTTGTTTGTTTGTTGTTACGCTTCGTCTTTTTTCAATTACTATGCTGTCTTAGATAAGAATTTCAATCCCGTTCGCGGCCGACCCCGATTCGTGGTTACTGTGCGTGGGTGGAAGGGTTACAAAAGAACTGCAGAACGCACTGTGCGCGTTCGAGTTAAATGTGTTGATCGATGTGTCCGGGGACACAATCGAGGCTCGTTTCATCGTCGTCTGCCAGGTGCGGTTGATGATGTTTGGCAATTTCATGACCGCAAAGATTACACGCCCACAAGGCCACAAGGTTGGTTGGTCGGGGGGCACGTGCTTAAAACGTGACCCAATTCGTTTCTGTCGCAGTCAAACTGTTGGCCGATTGTTGGGAAAAGTTGATGCTTCGTTGAATTAAAGGAGCTGTTTTTATTTAAAGTCTTCTCGTCTATAAGACTCAATTCAAGGTTGTTTAGTTTAGGAATAAACACGTCCCGAATCGTCTCTTGCAGGAATCTTCCTAACCTGGGCTTGGGATCCATTCAATTCAATTTCATTGATATTGCGCTAAAGATTGCACGAACTGTGGAAAGGGCAGTTGCTGCGAGATTTGGTGTTATCAAAGTCACCAATGTCTGTCGCTGGTCGGTGGTACGCGTGTCCACACCTCTGACGCTTCACAGCAGGCTTGCGTAGGGAATTGGACACCTCGTTTTAGAATCAACGCCTCAATCAACCGATTACGGTCACTCGTGCGGTCTCTCATCACGGCGATAAGGGTATAAGGTAGAGAGGGTGGTTGTAGGGGGTACTAGAGACGGCTTATGACGGTGGTAGCGTTACGTTTTATCCTCACTTTTGATTTGTTTTCTTCCCGCCTTAAGCTTGGACAATCTTCGCAGGGGTTTTTGCTTACGTCTAACGGTCAATTACATGTATTACTGGAAGAGTTTTTGCACCTTGAATGTTTCAATTCGGATGCAGAATTACATCGAAGTTAAAGGTCAATTTAAAAACTGTTTAACCACCAAAACTTTTAACTCAAAAAAGATGTTGTGTTTAGTTTTCATCCATCCGAACTTTTGATTGTTTTGTTATCTCCCACTTGAGTTACTATTGATAGCTCATTCATATTGGAGTGATCTCTGCAAGGTTTAATGCTAGTTCTCGGGCGTTTGTTATTGCTTATCAATTGTCGATAGTTTCAATTTCAAGAAATAGTCTAAAATAACACTTCAGACGCTATTTTTAGAACACGAGTATCATAGGGTTTCCTAGATGAACTAGTGATGCTCAAGCTTTATCTGGACACTGCTCATGATGAAGTTGATAACTTACCGATAGTACTGCATTCTGTCGCAGTTTCTCGACCTTGCTCCAGATGAAGTTAGTTAGTTGGTTAGTTAATTTACAGAGCATTTGAAACACTAGAATTCAATCTAGTCTCTTACTCAAGATGTAGTGGACAATCCACAGGTAAAAAAGAACTGGAGTTAGTTGTTTTTAATGCTTTTTTGTGGAATTCGCTGAAGAATAATTAGTTCTTATAAATTTTGAGCTCTAGTTGAGATGAAATCTAGGGTAATTCGATCATGGGTGATCTTGGAGTTCACAGCATAATAATATCCGAATCCCCGGCAAAATAGAGTCTTATAAGCAGTATATTGTCATCTAGAATCCAAACATTGTTCCTTGAAGTGTCTTGTACCAGCACCAATCGAAAGACTTATAGGACAGTTTCATGAAACATTTCTCGCATGCATAGCATCATTCAGTTTAGCATACCACATTTACATAGTTGCCAGAGAAATTGATTTGTGTCACAATAAAAAACAGAGATGTTTCTTATTCAAAATCACTTGCTATTGTGGCACTTGTGACCGGTCCATCCACAACACTATCGTCGGCACGTTTTGCAGAAATGTTTCCTCCTTCCAACATTCAGCCACGATCCCACACCGGTTTTTGTCGCAATCGTTTGAACGATCCCGTCCACTCGTTCCATTACTAGTTGTGCGCCCTCGTACTCGTACGGTATGCGATTCAAATTAAATTGTTGATTTTACGACACCCAGCGTGCGTGTGTGTGTGTGTGTGGCTGTTCATAAAGTCTCGTTGCTGGTAGGCAGATAGGCGCGGGAATGGGTGATGATCAGTACCAATAAAGATATGTGCCGCCGACGTCACCGCTGTCTCTAAGCTCCACTCCAAGAGTGCTGCTCCACGTGCTAGCATTGGCACAAGTGGGCCACAAGGGTTGGACAACGTAGGACTCCGATTGGATGGGTAGCCGTAACATTGCGTTACGGCGAAAGAAATGGACAGGCGCGTACAAGCGGCATAGCTCAATTACGGTCACCGCATAGCTGTTTGTACGATTCTACGATATTTTCGCGACTGTGGCCATCGTCAGCGTATCTGCCGGCAGGGGTACGGTGTCGTCGGTCGGTCGGTTTCTGTGTCAGTTTTAATTCCGCAATCCGTTTTTGCTTGTGCCGTGTCGGTGGCATTCCCGAACGAATATGGAGTTGATGTTGCGTGCTGCGGTGTTGGTGGACATTCCTTCCGGCTATTTAATTTGTGGTAGATTAGCTTGCTTGCGCTCGAAAGTCGATTTGCTGCGCAGTAGCACCTACATATGCGTGCTGGAGGCACGCCTTCTTCGTGAACTGGACGACACACCCCAATCTGTTGTTTATTTTTGTTTTGCATGAAATCTGTTTTGTTTATTTCTGGGTAGCATCGTTGATTTTAAATCACAATATTGGTTTCGGGTTTACTTTGGTCGTACAATCGCAATGAGGTTGTCTGATCACTCGGTTTTTATTATCTTGTGCTTTACTCAAGCATCAGTCCAATAGAATAAAAGTGTTAAAATCATTTAGAGTAGTTGACGCATGAATTAAACTTGTTGAAAAATCTTGATCTTAAGCTATAATATAAAGGAACACATACGATGGTGCTAAAGGAATGTTTCACTTACTGTCGGATACGATCAAAGACAGAGGATGCAATTATAATGGCTGCATTCCTTCCAACGATCGTCGATTATTCATTTTGTAAAACGTGCAAAGAGAAAACGTGCCATACAGGCCACGAGACAGTGCATTCCAATATCCGGTGACTACTGCTTGTCCAGCCGTATAGACGAGATTATAAATACGAGCTTGATAAGCTTGTTTTGTTCAATGTTTCAGTAAAATTATTTGAAAATTAAGTATTCCAGCCAACGTGATATAAACTCTTGAATATTTACGTTATGATCGGGAAATTGTCTAATTGCTTTAAAGTATATAAACAAATCAAGTACAATAATGCTCTTTCAGTAGTATATTAAACAACGATAAAATTGCCCTCGAGCCCTAAATCACACTCGACTCGATTTTGTTCTTATTTAGCAATTCTACGAGCAGTTCCAAACGCTCAAGACGCTGTTACTCCATTACCATAGCCCTGTGCGTATAAACATGCATAAGTAGCGCTCTTGGCTGCTTCGTGTAAAAATGTGCTTTAACGTGCTGTTTCCCTTTCCCACCCGGCAAGCCCTTCGCCATCCCCTGCACCTGCTGCAATCCATCCAGCGAAGGGCACAAACCCCGCCCGGCCGGCCGTCCGCGTGTGTGTGTGTCAAGATAAATGGAGATAAAGTAGGACAGGTTGATTGAGGAATGCAATTGATAAGTGTTTATTGTGCTTGATGAAGATAGACGGGTTTTTGCAACACACAAGCGTGGTAGATTGGTGTCCGCGGTTGTTCGAAGGGGAGGGGGTCAGATTGGAGCGGGTGCACAACGAAAGGGATTTGATGTTGATCATAGTTTTATGCAAGTGTTCACTTGATCCGTTGGTCGGTGTTTGTTTCTCTTTTACCTCCCGGCGCTGTCCGTCTTTAGTGCGAGATCGCTTTAGAGTTGGTTGGTAGAGGACTCGCGTGTACAGCCTTAAGGCGTGCCGATCAAGCATTGCAATCACGATCGTGAAGCATCAGTTTGCTTCGTCGAGCATGATTGATACTGTGAGGGCACTGTGAGGGGTGTGTATCGAGCAGTTTGTGACGACAATGAGAATCAAGTTGATAGATTTGGGTTGATGTTTCAAATTCCTTGGTGGAGTTCCTAGGTCTCCAGTACTTTACTTTACCTCTAAAAATGAATTGCAGTTAAGTTTCTTAATGTCCATAGTCAAATCTTTAATGCTCTTCCTTCTTCAAGCTGATATCTACTTTTAAAATAATGTTCCCTGCTGTGGCTTTAAATACCGCATCGTCTCAAAACTGCACATGAACAATAGAGCCACCAAACTGCCATGAAGACCGAACGAATAAAGTCGGCCTTTGCCATAAAGATAGCTCAAGCCGAGTTAAGCGCAAAACGTGCTCGAAGGAACCGGCACCGCCGTTCGCATCGGACGGGCATTGAGTGCCAGGACCTGCACCTGAGGAAGTTTCTATGTGGCGGGTTGAATGTCATAAACTGCACTTAACGCTAAGCCGAGAACCAGTGCGCGATTGCAGTACGTAATGGTATCTACCGGCCACCCCCCCAAGTGATGCTAAAAAGCAACTACCGGGATGGGGAGGGAGAGGGGGAAGGGTGTGAAGAGAAAGGAGAAACTTTACACAAAAGGGCATAAAGAGTTAGGGTTATTAAGCTAAATTTTCTGATGAATCATTAGCAAAGTTTCTACAGCAGTTGGTGTGGACCCTGGCGGTGCTCGTGGTGCCATGGTTGACACTAAAAAAACTGTATCAACTGTATGTGTGTTTGTATACACACACACACGTACAAAAGACAGCACCGAGCGGGTGTACTTGGTGATTAAGCGACGGAAGGAGCTCGAGGAAGGGTGGCTGGAGTTTTTAACCTCCAACCATTATCTTTGGCCGTGGAGTGTGTGTGTGTGTGGCAGTTATCGGTGGCCATATGCATGCTTTCGATGGTGTGAAATTGAACCACACCTGGTGCTGGCGCGCACCTTCTCGGGGTCTCGGGCTTAGCCAACCTCGTTTTATTACGATTTGCGGTTCTCGTACTCTCGTGCAGGTGATCTCGCAGACAGTGGTATATAGCAAAGGGCTGTAAGAGACTCTTAAGGGTTTGCTATTACGACCGAAGATTATGGCTTCCTCGATACCTTGGCTTTCAGATCGTTTTTTTTTGTGTGTTCCTTTTTCTTGTCATGGATTCTTGGATAAAGTTCGCCAGTGTTTGTGGAGGTGAATACGAGCGTACCTGTTGACATCGACGTTCGCTCGGTTTGGGTTTGTGGAAGTGAAGTTGTTCGCGCCATATGGTTTGGGTCGACCGGCGAAATCGAGCGAACGATAATATTCCTTTGAATAGAAATTATGTTATTTCAGGTGGGGTTACGTTTCGCTGGCAGAAAATCACAGCTGATCACACCTGGCTACTTTAAGAAGGGAAAGATAAGCAACCAACATATCTTTCACATGTATCGGTTGGATATTTGAGTTTGTTCTTTAAGAATCAGGTAAGCTCTACTCAAGGAGACTCTATCCAAAGTCACGGTTTACTGAATATACTGTTTGTTATGTCTTTATGGCAAGCTTGGTCATCCAGACATGGCATTAAATATCCAGTTACAAATAATTTAAGGCATAAAATTCAAAAAATGCAGAAATTCTGGACACACTCTCAACACCTGTGGTGCTCAAGAAGAAGTGAAGGATAGTTTTTAATTTTTATAGCAATTATAGCACGTTTGTAATTCGTTTTCTGCATTTTTCGCGATCTTCGGAGGATTTCGTCAGTTTTGGACACATACATACACATTTACAGTGCCAGTTTCGTTCGTCGGAACAGCATTTATGAGAGAAGAAGTTTTCTCAGACTGTAGCATGATTAATTGGCATCCAGCATCCTTGTGCATAACTCAAGATCGATGTTATTATTGAGGATATATGGCCACTAGATGCCGGTCCTCAAATAACGTTCGAGGTAATTGAATAGTGTATATTGAAACCAGCGGGGAACTTAGGAAGGCCCAGGAAGCTGGTTTCCATAGTCATACCGTGGGAAAACCTCGGAGCGAGAGAGAGAGAGAGAGAGAGAGAAAGAGAGAGAGAGAGAGAGAAGAGAGAGAAAGAGAGACGTTATTATGTTATGTTGTTAACTTTTAACACTAGGTTTACAGTCACATTACCAATCCTTTGGTAAGCTTCTACTACTTAGGAGAGCCTCAAATCAATGATGTCTATGTCATCAGCGTATGCCAGATTCAGGATTGACTTGTAAAAGCAGGATCTCGAAATTTTCCAAATCATTTTAATTTTCACTCTTACAAGCCTGATAATCCTGGTCTGTATTCTCATTCAGTTGTAGTTAAATGCAGATATATTTATTCTCTTGTATAGAGCGCGACATTAAGAACCCCTAAATGTATAGCTATATAAACTATAAAACCCCCACTAAACTGACACTGTCATTAAACAACAAAAAACACACGTCGTCGGAACTGTCAGTCGCTCATCGTAATCTACTCAAATCGTCATTGTAAAGCCGGGCCGGAAATCTTTGACACACCGGTCGTCAGATGGTAATCGTCGATTCTGTGTCTCTTCGCTAGCAAAACAACTCCGATTGTTAATGTCAACCAAAAAACACCTGTTACTGTCGCCAGAACATAACAACCGTTCCCTTGCCACCATCATTTCCAAATACCGATGATGACATTCGTTAAACATCCAATGCGATGCGCGACACCGATCGTTCGAAAAGTGGTAGAATTCTTGAAATTCTTACAACACGAGCACAAAGGGCAAGAGCAATGATTACGTGTGTGCTGGCTGCTAGTTTGACACATGCCGCATTCATTTCTGCATCCGCCGTGTGTGTGTGCGTTTGTGTGGATATGTGTGTTGAATATGCTTATTTTTCCACACAGTTCCACTGAACCGTTTCCATTGCCAGTTCGTGTGTATCTTTTTTGTCGAAACAACTCGAAACCGACTCGTACAGTTGTTCAAATTTGTTAAACAGCTGCTGTTTAACTGCCGGCCACGATCGTCGCGTTCGCGGGGAGGAAACAACGTGGTCGGGTTTTGTTTCTGTTTCCATCTTGCACAAACATGCCAGTATTTTGATTCGTAACGCATTCCTTGTGATAGCTTTCCGATGCTTTCTCCCATCTTTTATTGAGCGATTTTTAAATATGTTTCCTTCTTTTTGTTTTCGTTACAGGTAAGTCACCAAAAACAAGTTCGTAAGTGTGCGCGTCAGTCAACGGTTGTCGTTTCTCCAAAAGTTTACACGCAAGTATTGTGTCAATATTTGTACATCACTTTGAGATTGTGGTTTGGTTTTTGAGAAGATAATGAGAGAGTGGTAATGAAAATGGGGGTTTAGAATTGTGCTCAAGCAATTATTTTTGCGTGACATAAATGTAAAGACATAAAAACAGGGATAAAAACGAACTTTAATAGCTGTATTAAACACACTGCAATATTTTACAATAGTCACGTTTTTAAGGGCAAACGTGTTAAGTGGCAAGATTATGGCTCGCCATAAATATCCATTTAATATTTCCGAACTGCGCATCGCCCGTTTTTTTATAAACCACGAACCACGATGCATTTGAACAAACAATCGCCACCGTACTGCCCGGCACTGGGACAGAGATGTACAGCGTAGGCGAGCTGTTGTTCTGTGTGTATTTTTTTTGCTGAACAAAAAACAAGTATGTCAGCACATTAAAATGGCAACTTACGCCAATGAGCGATCGTCTTCGGTTCATTATTCATCGAGCGAGTGCAACGCAAAAATCCAGCTGCCGTCGCCACCGGTGCAGTATTACGTGACCGAAACACACACACACAGGTCCGATCTCGCGTTCACAGCACGACAGCTAGTAATGAGTGCCGCCACAATTGCATATAATTTTCGGACCCGGCGGTACTCGAGTTCGCTTAGATCTCGGAGAAGGGCTTTTTTTTGCTGCGTTTGGTGCTGTTGATGCCGTCGTTGATGAGACGGCTTGATAGGTGGGGTTTCTGTCGCCATTGTCGTCGTCACCAGCGTGATCGCGTCCAGTGCAAAAGTCGTTGCACGCGACCTTTTGCGCGAGATGACCATATTTGTGGTGGCTGAGTGGTGGAAGCGAATAAGGCAACAGCATCAGTAAACGGCCGTAATAGATAGGATAGCTAAGGCGAGCCGCGGTTCAACGAGAAACGATTGAATAATTGACGCTATTGATCGAAGCGAATGGGGGAGTGGGTTTAGTGGAGTGTATGGTTTGCCCCAAGTGGACCGAGTGGAAGAACAAATTAATTCACGCAACAAAGCTTGCCCATGTGCACCAGCTGCAGAAGTTGAGCTTGAGAGATGTATCTTGTACCTCAATCTCAATTATGGATAAGAGAAGAAAGAGAAGAGATATTAGAAATAAGCATTTTTGGAAACTGGTTTCACTCGAGTACTTCTATCAGATGATGATGATTAGCAATTGCTGTACATATATTGACAATTGCAACTAGTTATGATGCTACAGCTTGAAAGATCTACTACGAAAGTCTACTCGAGGATATCTCTGGAATAGTTAAAGTTGCTAGTAAACTACTCCAACATAAGACTCTAGGATGGGTTGACTTGGACCTATGCACAATGAAGGCTTCTAAAGAGCTTTATAATGTCCTCAATTCATGTTCTTAATTCATTCTTCGTACCATGGGTATGTACCATTATAATCTCCGATCATAAGTTAGACGATAATAAAGCAGGCTCATTTTCAACTCCTCATTTTAATTTAACCAAAATAAAACATTTTTCTTAATGATCAACAATTCTACATTCTGATGAGGTTTGAACTAAGACTGGAAGGCTATTAAGTCACACTTCTACCTAAGTTATTGATCTATAAAGCGGTTAAAGTTGAATTGTTTGAACAGATTAATAAAATACCTCCAAATTGGCAATCTTGAAAAATTATTTAAATGGATAGATAGTCGGTGTAAGACTTAAATTGAAATGAAATGATAGTGCCTTGCGTAATAAATTGTTGGAAAATAATGGACCTACGAAGATTTAAATTAGAAAACTAAAATTTTATCCAACTTTTTAGCATATCAAACTAATGTCTACATTGGAGGTTAGTTTTGATTGTACGTTTGTAGGTCGTCTAATGTCAAATGTCAAAAAACAGACTTGAGTCATCATAAACCCCGATGTCATACAACAAATAAAGACAGACAGAACTTCCTTTTTATGACTCCATTACCCCAATAGGTCTCGGCCTGCCATTTCTGGCTCCCTTGATTTGATTTTATCGGAGTGTAGTCCTCCGTCACTATCGTCTCAACCAACAAACCGTCCCAAGCTCATCATGGATGAATGTTATGCCTAACTTTTTTTATTTACAAAATTTCTTTTCTTCAAATAGCTATGGAAATGCTTCAATAGGATGTTGTTTTCATATTTCTACATGGACGCAAAGGAATCGGTTTTTTTTATAAAGCTGATGCTTACCTTTTTTTTTTCGATACACACGTGTCAATTGTCGCAAACGTCTTCACTCAGAGCATATGTTTGATGCTACGTTTATCACAAAACTCAAGATCTACGCACGTGTTGTGTATTTACGTAGGTGCAGGTTGTTTGTACACCGGGCCGGAAATCAAAGCCTACATGTACTAGAAGCTTAGCAATGAAGACAAAAAGGAACTCAATAAACGATGGATTGAATTTCAGGTGTTTCGGGATTGAACTTAAGACGGGATAACCGTCCATCAAAGATGCGTAATGTTTATTTTGAATTTGTTGTGTTTCGACACACGCAAAAAGATAGCTAGAAACGTGTTAAAAAATAAATCCCTTCAAATATGACTTCTCGCAAGATAAAAGCAGTTTTTATCATCTGCACACTGCACACGCTCGGCTATTCAACCTAAACAGCGTACGAACAGCTGTTTGTATAAACGTATCATCTTTCATCGTGGGATGATGTTTTCTTGAATGACTCTCTGCATGATTCACTCACACACATCCCACACAGCAAGTGAGGCACATTCCGAAGCGAGCAATACTGCTGCCGGAAGATTTATGGAAGTTCCGAAGGCTAATCCAGTTTCTACGCTTCCGTCACGTGATATTAGAGTCGTTAGATCCTCCGCGAAAGTTTTAGCACGGTTTGCATCCACGGGTTTGGTTTTATGTCGCGGGTTTTTCGCCGGCGATTACAACAGTGCAAACAGCAAACAAACGTGGGCATTGATTTACGGTTGCATCTTCTTGGTGCATCTCGCTTTCGGGTGGGTTGCAGTTTCTGTGATCCGACACACCTGATAAGGTTGCAAGCTAGAACCTGCGTTAATAATACAGTCCTCACTCTTCATGCTCAGGTGCAGAACAATTAATAGTTGTTTTAATAGCTGTAGAAGTGTATCTGTTTGCTGCCACTCACGTGAGGCTATTGGTAGTATAATGAGGCAATTGGTAATATAATTCATTTACGAACGTACCGAGCGTAAAGTTAAAACCAATTTTATTTAATAACAGAAGCACCACAAATAGAGTTACGTTTTTCAATTTTCCCCCCTATTCCGAACCGTCCGGATACGTTCTATGTTTGACGTGAAATTTAATTAACGATATATGCCTTGCAGCGGGCGGTTTATCGATTGTAGTTGTGTTCTTTTTTGGTTCCGTCTCCTCGCGAAGTTCGTGCATTCCTAGCACAAAAATTCTGAGCGGCAGAGTGAGGGACATAATTGTATATTAATGACACACCATTTCGCCTGACGGGACTAACGTGTTCATCGCTTACGGGATAGCGGATTAAGATGGAAATTAATAGTTTTACATTTTAAATTATTTCCCACTCCTCCCCCCGCCGCACAGGGGACAGTGCATCGCATCATCATCAATCGTTCGAACGTGGGACACTGCAATACTTCGATCGGTGGCACTGTACATAGCCAAAAGCTGCTCGGTACTCTGATGGCGCACTGGCGAGGACACACTGTGCGAAACTTTTCGATAGTATCGATTTTTCGATTGGCAGTAGAATTTATAGCCGTGAAACGTGCGCCCGCGTACTGATGGCGGAAATGGTTTGAAAGTTTTTCGGAAAATGTCAGAAATTTCTCGGCAAATTTCGTCTCGTTGCAAAACCACAGGTATGTGCCGCCATGCTATCGTGGGTATCCTGGGCCCCAAGAAAGTCAGCCGAGCAAAAGACGTGTGCCGAGAACGGGGGAGCGAAAGATGAAGGACCGGGAGAACCCAAGTGGGCAGGTAATTTCGCAAGATAAAGCAGCATCGCTCACCGTACGATATCCTCGAATGGTATTCTTCGGCTCGGTGTAACTACTGTTTCAGATAGCAACGCCGAAAAGTTTCGCGTACACCGCGCCGAGGGTTGCCCTAAGGCGACGGTGGTAATAATTAATTCCAAATATGCGCTCACGTGTCGGCATCAGGTGGTGACGGGCAGTCTAGGCTGACGAAGCTGAGCAAACCCCCGCCGTGGGAGGTTAGGAAGGCGCAAGGATAATATGCGATTTTCGCCGGGATAAAGTTAAACATTAACACACACATACACAGGGAGACACACATACAACGTCTGATCGAGAAGGTGTTTGCTTGCCGGCGGGAGTAGTTATCTAACCGCCACCGTTAACTCACGGTGGTTGTGTTGTGGGAAGAAGTTTTTCTCGTGCGTACAGTAGTTTGTAGCTAACGGCTGGCTGTCTTGTTATAGCTTTTTGCAACCGAAATCGATTAGAGGCTAGAGTTCGTTACAGTGCTGTTGCTACTGTATTTATTCTCAGAATTAAAGCCCATACATCTTCCTTCTAGACACTGTAAAATATGGCTTACGATAGCAGTCCACTGAGCAATTACCCACATGACGATACGCTACACGGCTCATTGTGGAATGTTGGGACAGAAACCGCCCACTGTAGTAGGGGAGCGAGCTCCAAACCGTACCAAACCATAAATCAAGCGAATAAGCTTAAGTCCATGCTTCACATCATCATGAAACCATGATAACCGGCATCGTCATGATGCTTCGAGTAGTGGAGACGCCTGGTGCTTTTCGATTTTAGTTTTTAATACCCTTACTGGGGGGACGTGAAACAGGAGAAACTAGAGCATGTTCGTGGCAAGGAAAAATGAGGACAAATTTGAACGTAAATTTCATTACCACTCCAGCAATTAAGCACCAATCGAAGACGATTCTATAGAGCATAGGTACAAATGAGCCTGCTCTCGTACTCGTGAGACCAGGAACGGTTGGAACGGCGTTCCCAGGCTCTCTCTATCACACATACCTACTAACACACCGGGAGAACCAAGTTCGAAGACATAACGTCTTAAAATCGTACTGCTAAAACACCCTCTAGCCGTACAAGTCGATGATAACAAGGTCATGAAAACGGCATCTTCTAGCCGAAGACGAATGCTTTAGAAGCTTTAACCGCACCATAACCGAGAGCAGAAGCTGTTGGAAGGGTGGAAACGTAGTTGGGGTATGTTGAAGTGTTTCCTAGGAAAAGAGCGACGAAGGTTAGGTTTGGTGTAGTTTTCCTTTACTATTTTTTTTGTTAGTTTGATTCGATGGGAGCGATGCAGCGAGGCAGGATGAAAAATCGAAACCAGGCCAAACAGCATCAACCACCAGGCGTCTCCATCACGGTCGACCATGGAATTTTAAGCCTTCCAACTAACGATGTCACCACCACTCGCGTAACAATCTCTTAAGCACCGTATCGAACCTGCTGTACCGAGTGATGTTTTGTGTATTTTGCATACGATTGATTCCTTCACCAGGCTTCTCGAATGGTTTGACGAGCACCAACGAGCCTGTTGAAAATGTATTCAGTTTTCAATTTTTCATTGCGGAAACGGTTCAACTTGCAACTAATGAGACCAATAGTGTAGCTTACCTGCATTGTGTTTGAATGCGATTGAAGAAAGCTACCGATATTTGGTGTATCGAAAGTACATCACGGTTGAATTATTCCTGTTTCCAGGATACTGCAACAAACTGAAAGTAGATAACGAAAAACGAGTCGCTTCACTGATTGTTTTGTATCTGGGCGCAAGGTACAACAAAAAAAACAACTCCTCCCTGGATGAAAGATGGATTATAGTGTTCTTGTGCAGTACGCTAAGCAGACTCCGGAAGGATGGTGAGGAAGAATTTTTGTAGGCCAAGAACCAAGAGAAACAGCGTGGTCGAGTGAATGCACGTACGGAGGATTTTTAGTATCAGAAACGTGCATACGTGACCGTAGAATACGGTGAGCTTTATAACTCCCTCTCTCTAACGTTTCCCTCGGTTTCTGTCATCGCCATTTGGGTACCTTTTGCGCACTTTATCGCTGTACGGGGCCGCTAAGACATACAATGTTCATTTGTGCACGTTTGCGAAAAACAGCGAATAGTTGAGAAAATCGAGAAAATGCAAGCTAAACGAAGTTAGTCGCGATTGCTTGCAAAATGCACTTGGGTTTCGCGTGTTTTTTTATTTATTGCAGATTAAGATGCTTCTCTAGCATGCGGAAGGCTTGACGGCAGTTTTGCGATGCGCAGTTTTATTTTGTGCTTCGAAACGGATGTATAATGTTCCGCAATGTACACGTACGTGTGGGAGTGTGTTTCTGTTTTTCCATATTCCCCCAAAGTCCGGGAAGGAACGAGAAATTCTAGCGAGAAAGAATTTTAAACGAGTTTGCACAAGTTTATCTACAGATGCATGATCGAATAATTTATTATGTAAGGCAGTGTATTTTTTTCTTTTCGGGTGGGAATGCCGTGTCTTTGCGGTGAAAAATAAGCGCTTCACTTCAAGCGCACTCTCTCTCTCTCTCTCTCTTGTGGAATATCAACTTGTTTCCACATTTTGAAGAAACACAGTTTGGTGTGTATGTGTGTGCAATTCCAAAGAATACAAATATTGAATTTATTTTCAACCCCATTGCCCAAACACGGGCGAAATAGACGAGAGAGAAACCTTATATTGAAATATGTTTTTCGGTTTTATTCCTTTCTTTTTTTTTGCCCGTACCATCTATCGTTTTCCGTGTGCAACTGTTCTACACTACCACAGCGCTGGTTGCGGTGTAATGGAGCCATTTTTAATCGCCATGACTACCGTATCAAATATTGACGGCTCATGAATACGGAGTGATTTTTTTTGTTTCGGGTAAAACTGGTTGCAAAAACACAGCCATCGTTTCACATCACGTGTGCATATTGTTAACGGGTGGTTTTTAACAGCTGTTCAATTTATCTGCATGCAATATGAGTGCTGTGGTTTTCCTGCAGAGAGTTGGAAAGCAAAAATGGAGCAACAAAAAAAAACAAAACAAAAGCCGCGAACCGTGTCATGATAATGTTTATTTTCGCTGTAATGATTGTTTTGCCACGTGTTTGCATACATTGCAGATATGGAATATGCAAGTAAATGAATTTGAAATGTTTCGCTTTTGTGTGTGTGTGTGTGTGCGGTAATGTATAGCTGAATATGTTTTTTCCGTTTAATTGCTTCTGTTAGGCTTTTTTTTTCTAAGCAAAACCAGTAAAAACTAAATTTTAAATTTCAAAACTATCTCCCTTAACAGTATGCACTCTCACGTAATATTTGCTCGGGCCATCAAACCTGCAATCATAACATCCAACGCTATCAGCATAATCTGACGTACAATAAGCAGGTTCATTGTCCAACCGTGTTCACCTGCTTGCGACAAAATGACGTTCGACTGGGTGTATTATGCCTTTGCGTGCGGAATGCTCAAGCAATCTCGCTGACGTAGTGACGGGTGCGCTGCGACAATGCCGTTGTCCTCCTTAGAATGGATGACGCGCTTCTCTTACACGCGCACTCTACGCGAATTCCGTAACTGTTAGTTGGCGTATCTAGTGATCAACTGAATAGAAAAATGAGAGGGTGATCGTGCTAAGATGAGTATGGTTTAGCGAAACTTTGAAATTTTTATATTTAAAATATCCTCGAGGCAAGATCATTATCTATTTTAAGAGGTTGAAATGGACAAGAGCCTATAAAAATTGAATAACTTTTTTTTTTTTTAGAGGTTTCATTGGACGAGAGCATGTACGCGGGACTGACTGTCTAGATACGGTTAAATTTGAGTCCGGAAAAGAAACAGACTAGTAGGTCGAAACCTTTCAAGATAATGTACGGAAGATATGAACAACAGTTCAAGATTTAAAGCAGGAATTAAAACTGGAAACTAAGCAACTTTAAGAAATACTACGCCATTGGAGCAGGTCATCTGTCAAATATTCGAAATCAGATCAGAGCCCATGTTTGACTCAAGAAATAATTATCTCTAAGATCTCAACTTGTCATAAGATCTTCTGCTTCTTCTTGTCTGGCACTCCTCGGGAGTTCTTGGCCTGCTATTTCTAGCTCTCTATGACTTGGCTTTAGCCGTAGCTGGATATTCAGTCCTGCGTACGGGGAGGCGGTCTGACGGGATTCGAACACCGGTCCTGCCGTGTGAGGACCGGCGCCGGTAACGTATACACCACCCATAAGATCATTCGTCTCAAAGAACTTGACACATATCTCTGTCTAGACTCCTGCACAGGAGCGTAGTCCTCAAAACCATCCTGAATAAGAAGGTGATCAAGAGACATTTGCTTGGTCAGAATGTTGATCTTTTGTGTGTGATATAATAACTACTGTGTGAGCTCTACGAGGTTCTCGAAATCTGGAGGCTAGAATTAAATATACTATCATCTGTATTAAATGGTTCATAACATCTGGAACTGTCATAAAAATACTAAAAACTCAGGAATTAGCAGCCCACTGCACTCAACTGCAAGTGTACTACAACTTGAAGGGACTACAACCCTTAGCGAACAAATAGACTGCCTTTAGCAACCTCACCGCCCTAGAGATCTCAATTAAGGGACCTCGAAAAGGAGGCCTAGACAAAGGAGTCTAGTTGGAAAGATATCCGGCAGTGAGTCTCGCGAAATGGGTCTTGCGTACGATAGCTCGAACTTAATTCTTAATCACTTAATCCTCTTTAATTTCAGTCTACTATAAGTTTTAATGACGCATCTTCCTAGATACCTTAAAACAGCAGGGACCCGTTCTGAAACCCTTATCCCGACTCCAGCATTTTTTGTATGTTCTATAGATTCAATTTGTGAATTCTATTTGACCCACTCGACTCCTTGCTCCACATTCTATGTAGTCTGATGAGTATGTCATAAAAATAAACTTGAAACAACACGAGATCGAAACCGTTTCCGAGTAACAACTATCGCTTTAACAGTTTATAGACGTGCGATGTAGTGCTGTGTGTAAATTGAGCTTTTAAAATCGTACGATATTTTTTAAAACGATCCTCTAAATTAAGACTCCTTAGCAGTCGTTACATCGGCGTCTGTCACGTCACCGTTTATCGCTGGATGCTGCAACCCAGGATAAACGCTCACTAAGCTACAAAATGTAGGGAAGTATGAAAACTACACATACCCAACAGTTCCGAACACATTGTGCTCGCGTTCTCGCGTCTGTCAAGTAAAAAAACCCGCCTTTGGACGTTGAAGGACGCACGATGGAGGTCGATGGATGTGCAGCAGCATCTTCGAACGCGCTCGGACGGTGGCAGTGATGAATGTTGTCGTCCGATTCTGCCCACCCCGTACCGTACAGCTCCTGCCAGGGTGAGCTTACATTTCTTCGAATTCTACCCGAAACGTATCAGCAACAGCAGCAACATTGGAGACGCTTCGTTCCAGCACTGTCCAGCAATTGCGCTGCGCTGAAGATAATAAGGATATGTGTTCGAAGGGTCTGTTTCTTAGTTTTGTTGCGCTTGTGCCTTTTCCTTCGCTACACAGTTCGCTGTGTTCGCTACTGCTCGGGGCGGTTTGTGTACGTGCTGTGTAGTGAAGACGGTTCACTTAGAGATACTGTACGGTGGTAGTCCAGGTCCTCGTTTTTGTCCATCCCCCAGGGGTCGCATAAACCATACCATCGACGTAAAAATTTATTGATTTATCTTATCGGATCTTTCTGCTGCGTTGTCTCCCCACTCGTGCCCTTTATATTTTCATCTTCAGTGGCCACACATTCGCGGGGTGAGTACGTGCTGTCTACCGACACACAGTGCTACTGTTGATGCCTTTGGTTTGCTTTTGGCGCTGGTACGGTACGGATTCAGCGAAAGGCAAACTGGTCGTTTGTCTCACGGCTGGCCTCGCGGGCTGCTGACACATAAAACCAAGGAGTCACCGGTACGATGAAATGGAACCGAACAGGCAACGCTACTTATAACCTATAATAGAATTATTTATGTACACAAGCCCGGGCGAATCGGGCTTCCGACGTACACACGAACCGACCTGCGTCCTGGGTTGGGTCGGTCGGGTCCGAGTGAGGACCGATGAAAGACGTGCATGAAAACCGATAATCATACATTCTTCACTTCCATCCATTGTGAACTACTGCCAGCATTGTTCGACCTGTCAGCGTTATGGTGCTGAGGTTCTTTCGTGGTCGGTTTGAAATCCGTCAGCCGCAGGCTTTTGCCTATGTTTGGTCTGGACCGTTGAGCAGGGAAGCGATCACGGAGCACTATCAAAATTATACACATTATGCTCCCCATGCCTGGAAGCGGCTTCTCTTATTATTATTATTATAGGTTATATTTCTTGTTTCTAAAACATTCTATCACTCCCATCGAGACTTGGAATGGGTCGCTGTTGTTTGATCCGGAATTTCCTTGCAATATACTAGAACGCCGAAAAATAACTGACCGATTCGGGAAACAATTCATCAACAATTCCATCATCATCGGCGGATCTGCGGTGAGTGGGCTTTCTCGCTAGACAGTAAGCGGCTTTCGAGATAAAGGTCTAAGAAATCGGCTTTTTTACATGGTTCTCGGTTGGTTGGATGGGATTGAGTTGGGGTCGGGTTCTGTACGGACTACCAACAAAAGTCAATCAGCCGAAGATTACTGGTAGTCTATGAAGAGTTCAATAGGGATGGGAGGGACGTTTTTAATACTTTTAGGAAGAAATTGTTGCCAGTTTTTGGGCATACAGGCTTGATAAACGATTATTATTAGTACGTGGAATTTCTTCCCTAATTTGTTCGAAGGAATATGGCAAAACTGGGAATTTATTCTCGAGAAGAAAATTAATATTCTAAGCATTGTGTACCCTTTGCGTTGCATGCCCTAGACATGTCTAACCACTGATGCCTGTAACCGCAAACAGTATTTTACTTTCTTCAGATATGGTATGCCATCCGTACAAAGTAAATAGAACCACGAGAATGTAATTATTTTTGTGGTTTGTTCGTTAACAAAAATTTTAGCACGAGTCAAACTTTATAACATTGTGGTTTGCATAAAATTTGTTAGGTAAATCATATCATAGGTAAGCAGATCAAGTAGGTAAAAACTTGATAGAGGTTTTATTACTACACCAAATATAGCACGATTTTCTTGAACTATAATTGAATAAAAATTTTGACAGTTGGTTCATAAGACGCTTAAAAAATTTGGATATGTTTTTTCGCAACTTTAAATAATTGCAGGAGGCTTTAATGGACATCGAGACAATATAAACTTTATTTTCATTTCTAGAGCTTCGGTGGCATGAGCTAACCTGGCCAAAGAAGTGCAGATAATTACTAAAATAAACAAGTTTTCAAGCATATGCGCAAATAAAATTTAATGTTTTTGAAGCAGCAGATCCTCCAGAAGCGCCGGGAGCACCAGATCCCCACGCAACACCTGTTCATTGACTTCAAGGCAGCCTATGATACCATAGATCCTACCGAGCTATGGAAGATCATGCTGCAGTGCGATTTTCCTGAGTAGCTGGTACGGCTGTTGAGGACTACAATGAACGTTGGTGCAGTGCAAGGTGAGAGTATCGAACATGCTGTCGGAATCGTTCGAATCTCATGGTGGACTGAGCCCCGATTCTATAATTCCTTGGCTCATCCAGACATCCGGTCTCTACAATTCCTTGGCTTCGCCGATGACATGGAGGCTCTGACCACGATAGAGCACGTCTCGGAAGCAGAGTATTGGTCGACGGTGACGATCTTGAGATAGTAGAGGAGTTTTACTACCCTGGAATGATCGTAACTTCGGATAATAACGTAAGCTGCGAAAATCTGAAGGCGCAATGTTCAGGGGAATCGTGCCTACTACGGGCTCCACAAACTCTTGAGATCTAGAGGACTCCAACAACACACGAAATGCTCTCGTATGGCCGGTAGTCCTCTACGGGCACGAGTTCAGGACTATGCTGTCGGAGAACACCAATGCACTTGCCTTTTTCGAGCGGTGAGTGCTACGGACTATCTTCTTTTCGGTGTGTTTGGCGATGCAGACATCCTGACAAGCCGGAGGTATACGCTGATTGGGGCACGTGATGAGGATGCCGGACTCATGCCCTGCCAGGAAGGTGCTCGTCAGCGTTCCTTGCGGCACGAGGCGTAGAGGGGCACAGTGAACTAGTTGGCTGGATCAAGTGGAGTCAAACCTGAGGGATATCGGATGCAGCCGGGAGTGGAGGAGTGCAGCCTTGGACCGTGTTTCGTGGAGAAAGATTATAGATCAGGCCATGTCTGTTAGACGTGCTCTTAGGAGAAGACCAAGAAAGACGAAGCTTTTGAAGCAGTATTTCAGTTTATTTCTGGATTTAGACCATCTTCTTCTTCTTCTCCGGCTTTACAACCTCAGAAGGTTTTGTCCTGCTACTTTTTCTACCTTTTTATGGCGAGCTTTACCCTTAGCTGGATAGTCAGTTGTCCATCATAGACCATCATAGACCCCATTATTCGAAAACTGCTCGGTTACTTGACAGCCAGCTTCAATTTAAAGTTTTCTACCGTTAGGTCTCACAAACCCTCAACAATCTACTATTAAACGAAAGCATTAATCTTCCTATTTTTCCATCCAAATTTCCAAAAAAAGTTCAGGAACACAGTTGCACTTCCATCCATCTTTACCACATTGATTTCCAATACGCGCCTTCGCTTCGCTGATAAGAAACGAACCACCCAGGTTTTCCTTCACTGTCCCAAAATCACCCCGCCACGGTGGTGACGTTCTGCTGTCGAACGGTTGTCGAAAGTGTTTCGAACTTTCCGCGTTCTGACTGCCTTTGTGTGGCTTGCACAACGCCCAGCTTGAGCGAATGTTATGACACACACACACACACACCAGAGCGAACTTTTGCTTTTCTCCCGCGGTTTGCAAAACTTTAACCAAGCGCAAGACTCATGGTGTGTGTGTGTGTGTGTGTGTGTGTACCTTTCCAATTAGAGTGTACGCGACTTCGATGTCACTGGAGCTGATTAGTTCAGGGGCGTACAGGGCGTCGAGATTGATCTTTGCTGCTTTCCTCTGTTTGCTTCATTCATGCATACATTCAGGCGCAAAGGCGAGCCCAGCTTTCGTTTGATGTAGCTGTTGTGGTTTCTGTCGTTCAATTGTCGATACAAATAAGTAACAAACTTTCACTGTTTTTTCACCTCCATCCGCTCCCTCGTTCAACTTACGTTGCACCCTCCCTCCCACCTTAACCATA
Organism: Anopheles maculatus; assembly: GCA_002091835.1. Lineage (NCBI taxonomy): Eukaryota > Metazoa > Arthropoda > Insecta > Diptera > Culicidae > Anopheles > Anopheles maculatus. The sequence continues at coordinate 149,197 of KZ061944.1, read as the reverse complement.
CGGTGGGTATGGTCCAGATGTTTCCTTTACCGGCTGGTTGTGAAAACAGACGAAGGCTTCGTTCGATTAGCACAACTTTGCCATTCTCTTTGCCACCACGGTGATGGTGGTGATGGTGGTGGTGGCTCTAGTCGTTTTTCCATGAAAAATTGTCACATTTTTACTGGTGCGTACAGTTTTGTTGCTTCTTTCTGTTTGCCGTTGTTCCGTGCAGAAGCGAAGAGAGTGAGCAAAGTTTTACACATTCTAACTTTGAGGTTTTTTTTCTATTAAAAATGGAACTTTTCCTCAGCATTTATGTACCAAAGAGGGGGTACCGCGGTGCGGTGGTTTGATTTCGTGGGAAAATCAATGCAATCACACTGATTAACTTCAACGTTACGCCTTGATCGACGTGGGGTAGGTCTTTTTTTTTTTATTTCTGAGTATTAAAGGGTGGGGAGAGTTTATGAATTCTTCCAGGAGAAAAAAAAACAAAACTCAAACCAATTTGTTCTTGGCGACAGCATCGGCACACACTTTTGACACCTGCTGTTGAAATATGAAAATGAACTTTGGTGCCACCGGCGCCACTTTGTGCCTCTTGTCAATTGGACCTTTCGTTCGATGGTAGATTGATTGCTTTCGGGGGTTTGTTATTTTCTGAAGGAGGTCATATGTTGAAGGAAAAGTTTTGTTTTCCTAATACTTTGACGCATTCATCTATACAGCAGAGTGTGCTGCAAATCCATTTGGCTGATCTGTGCTTGTGCGGGCTTCGCATTTGTGTGGTTCCCAGGGATTTTGTAAGTTGTAATCTGTCAAAATTTCTGATTAAAAGCACTTAGGTTGATTCGATTTCGATTTGATAACGAATATTTATAAAAAAGTCCTTACAAAGTTGCTAAATACTTATGTCTTTTTATATTTATTTGTACACTCAAATGAGATACAAAAAATCGATCAAATCAACCGAATAGAAAAGGTTTTTTTTCACCGTACAATTGAAAAGCGACCCCATTCAAACACTGACACTGTCCTCTGCAGTGACGCAACCATCACAGCCATTGAACCCAACGTGTTCCGGAGGCACGACTCTTTATGAAAAAAAGGCAAAGAAGCGATCCTTGCTGGACGCGAAGAAGGCTACAGCAGTGAGGTCAAGCTGGTCAAAAAAAGAAGGCAGGGAGGTTATGATGGAACCGACAGCCATGGCACCTTGCCAGACCATTTTACTTCCCGTTGCACAACCACGATCAACACAATTCGCCTGGTGAGTGTGTGTGTTTTGTACACATAGTTGTGCAGTTCCTAAGCATTGGAGATAAATCCTTCCGTCTTACAGCAGCGGGGGCAGCCCCATCGTAATCCTGTTTGTGTCTTGACTAGAGAGCACACAACAGCACTGGAGAAAAGTTGTGTGCAGCTCATCTTCGCGCGTTTTATCGTAGGAAGGAAAGTCTTTTTCCCCGTTCGTTTTCAAAAATAGCGAACGACCAAATGAGTACGGCATGGTCCAGGAACGTGCTGCTTCACGGACGTAAAAAGCTTTTATTTCTGGATCACCCAGAGTCCGTTCCACCGACCCGAGACAGGAACGATATGATGTATGGTGTTGATGGTAGCAATAGCAGGGTGCAATAACATGTGCACGATGTGGCTTTTGTAATGGATGAGATGGAGAAACAGAGAGAGAGGAAGTGAAGAAGAGGAAAACAAAAGAAGAAAAGCATGTTGGGGTTTCCTTTTTCATATCTTAAAACTTGAACGAGATCGATGACTTCGCTAATGGTTATTTCTGCTTAGCAGTTTGTTGTGTGAGCTTTTTTATGATATTGCTTCTGTATTATTTATAAAATAGTTTACTCATCGTGAAGAGAAGGAGACAGAAGGAACAGAAGAAATAGAGGAACGATTTTACATATTACTCACGTAGCTTAGCTGTGCTGTATGATTAGACATCTTAAACACTAAGCTAAGACATAAATTTTAACAGAAATTTCTTCGAAAAAAACCATCCTTTAATCAATTATAGCCTATACAGCAACCAAGGATCCTCTACATTACCTAGATGCGTACAATATATTTAAGCAGCATAGTCTGGAGTCACAAGCACAATTTAAGGAAATAAGTTTTTACTGCACAGTTGCTAAACAAAGTTAACAGTTTTGTTGAACATCAAGTAAAATCCAATGAAAGTAATATATTTTAAGAAAGGTTGTCTAACGCTAAAAAAGGTTCAATAATAAATAGTTTAAGTCAAACAAAACATAAGAAAATTTCCGCTATGCTAATGCATTAAAACAGGGGCAGAGTCCAATTTCCCGTAGTCCACACTGAGTCACCCGTGATGGTTTCGTTTGGTTCCACCAGTTCGTGGTACACCACATCCAGCTGGTCCCACCAAATGCACGGCATTACCTTGCCGCCATGAATGTTCCGCTTGTGTGTCGAGGAAGAAGCATGTAACAGGTACCGATGCTCACAGGTGTCCAAACGGCGCTCTATGTCACGAGGCTTTAGCTAATGTGGCACCCAATGCCCAATGTCTTCCGGATCATGCCTAATGCTTTTAAACGCTGACAAATGGCTGGTTGAGTAAACCCAAACATATTTGTTAGCTGAGTCTGAGTTTGGGTCGGGTCTTCATCAAGTGCTGTCTCCAGATCTTCGTACTTTGTTGGACGTCCGGAGCGTTTTTCGTCTTCCGTACTAAAATTTCCTCTTATTACCCGTTGAATCCTCTTCTGGCACGTTCTTTCTGATATAGTGTGATCGCCATAATATTCTCTCATTTATATGATGAGTCTATTTATGGACCTGATAATTCCAAGAGTCATGCCAAGTTTCAAATTATGAGCAAAATACTATGTTAGAAGCGGGAAGTCATAAAGCGTGAATAAATTAAAGAAGAAAATACGTTATATATTATTATTGTTAAAGGAATTGTGAGCATTAAGGAGGCATTCCAGCACAGAATCACCAATGTTGTGGTGATTTGTATTTATATTTAATAGTTTTTGTTTTATCTGCAATAGACTGTTAAAGCAACTGAATTGTATTGATACGCGATAAATTCTAATCTAACTTTCTTAATCTGTGAAATTTATTAGACTATAAACCTTTACAGCTTTTTAAAGTACTGAGCTTGAAATTAAAATAAATTATGCAATTTAAGTATGATCTTTTTCAACTTTACTTACAATTTTTGTGATTTGAATTACAATAGAAATCTATTTTAGTGTTTTATTTGTCATGCATCGAAAAGTATTCCATTTGACGAAGCTCTTTGTACTCAAATATTGAATTTAAGTTCACGTATCAACCACCGTCCCAAGGCGACACCAAAAATACATCCTTCATTGTCCGCTCTGTTGCATCGCCAGCTGGAAACTCTGCTGCATTCGTACGGGAAGAAAATAAATATTGAAGCAGCGATCGAAACCCAAATCCATCCATCTTTTTCCATTTCGGAACAAAGTTGAAACTCAAACAGAGATTCTGTAGCAGAAACGGACAGAAAATAGCATTGAACCCGAAACAAGAAGAAGCACAAAACCAAAGTTTTCAAAGCATGAAAATTATAGATAAAAAAAAACACACACTAGTTCAACAACTGGTACTGGTTCGAAACATTTCCCGCTTCAAAATCAGGTCAAAATGGCGCGTTCGAGTGAGAAAGAATAATAGCAAAACCTGCTTGCTAGGGGGGTTGGCTCTCGGGCACGAAAGCAGAAAATGGAAAACTCCCGAATGCGCTTGCACACTCCCGCCGTTCCCGAAACCCCGACCCCTTCTCGGCCCTCTCTCTTGCGGTGGGAAAATAGGCTAATGACCCGTTTGGAGCTACACTAACCGATACCCGGGAATGAATGGTTATGCCCGGCGCTAGACGTGCAACCGCACTGGCCGAGGGTGCCAAGTATCGATTGCTTTTCCAGACTTCCGGTCTGCCTGGTGCGCTCGCGACCAATGGGACGGCATCGGGGAAAACTCGGGTGAACGTGGCGTGGAGATACGCTTAGACAACTCGTCGTTAGTTTGCGGTTTTTCGGGGTGCCTTATGTTATCAGCGCTCCACGTACCGGTTCTCGCTGTTGGACCATTTCTTTTTGTTACGCAGGAAATTGCATCTGGTTTTTAGGGGAGTTTTCCAAGTTTCTTTCGAGCGTTTCTCGACCGCCCCGCTTTCTCATCACCGTTTTCCGATGGCTTGAGCCAGCCTTCGTAAGGAGGTCAGTCTCGTTCCATCACCGAAAAACCCTCCAGAAGTTTACGACTTTCGCAAGGAGCACGGGCCGAAAACGTGGCTGGAAGACGTTTTTCCCGATCAAATTTGGGCCAGTCGTAAAAGACAAAAATCGGGGCCAACTGGGTCGACTGAGGAGCTCGTGGATGGAGCATGATGCTCTGACGTAATTCAGCATTAATCCGAGTAGCAGTTTTGGGGAGGGAAAAGAAAACACTGACGAACAGATTCACATACACATAGAAAGTACATGGTTGACGGTTTTTTTTTTTGTTATTGTCTTAAGCGATCAGAGAAGTACGCCATAAACGGTAATTAGGGCACGCGTTTGCTCTGTTGGGTGAGCTTTTTATTTATTCATTTCAACTATGCTCTACATGCATCTGATTTCCACTGTTTATTTCGGCAAGAATTTGTTGTTTTTTGGTGCTTGTTTGTAACACCCATAAATTGGCTTGAATTTGTACGTCGTTTTGTTAAATGTTGGAAGTTCTGCTGCTGTTTTTCCAAATTCTGATCGGTTTTTTATTCTTAAATTTATTCTTCCGTTTAACTGCCCCAACATCATCGACACCTTCATTCTGTTTTTCCCTTTAAATACTCCTCTCATGTCTTTTTCTTTCATTTCTTTAGTGTTTTTAATTTTAGATTAGAAGCTTTCACGCGAAAAATGAATATTCTCCTCCTTCCGTGAAAAGGGTAAGGGGCCCGAAAAAGCACCACACTTAATGCATGCCTCGGGTCACATTCACGGAAAGATCAGCAATGTCTTACCGAGAAGTCCGTATCGGGGGGGGAGAGACGCGCAGTTCACCCATTTTACCCGGTCTTTGCATGTTTGTGTTTTGTTCCCTTTTCCAGCACCAATAATGAAGGCAGAAAATTCGGACGAATGTTTTAAATAATTCGCCCGCATTCTTCAGCGAAAATGTGCAAGAGCGTTTCGGTGCTAGCAAACCTTCGCTCCTTCGTTCGAGCTGCGTACGGGTGTGTTTTAGTGTGGCCAGCAGTGCCCGGGAAAGTGCGTGCTCGCGAAACGCCGCGTTGGTTCACAGTCGAGGCTGTAAAATTGTTTAAACAAACAAACAAACAGCTGGATTGAGTGGAATATTCACACGCCCTGAAGGTGGGGGACGGGGGTAGAGGGGGAGAAGGGCTTGACGAAAAAGCCAGCCAGGCATGAGTGTTTTATTTGTCATGCATCGAAAAGTATTCCATTTGACGAAGCTCTTTGTACTCAAATATTGAATTTAAGTTCACGTATCAACCACCGTCCCAAGGCGACACCAAAAATACATCCTTCATTGTCCGCTCTGTTGCATCGCCAGCTGGAAACTCTGCTGCATTCGTACGGGAAGAAAATAAATATTGAAGCAGCGATCGAAACCCAAATCCATCCATCTTTTTCCATTTCGGGTTCAAGTTGAAACTCAAACAGAGATTCTGTAGCAGAAACGGACAGAAAATAGCATTGAACCCGAAACAAGAAGAAGCACAAAACCAAAGTTTTCAAAGCATGAAAATTATAGATAAAAAAAAACACACACTAGTTCAACAACTGGTACTGGTTCGAAACATTTCCCGCTTCAAAATCAGGTCAAAATGGCGCGTTCGAGGGAGAAAGAATAATAGCAAAACCTGCTTGCTAGGGGGGTTGGCTCTCGGGCACGAAAGCAGAAAATGGAAAACTCCCGAATGCGCTTGCACACTCCCGCCGTTCCCGAAACCCCGACCCCTTCTCGGCCCTCTCTCTTGCGGTGGGAAAATAGGCTAATGACCCGTTTGGAGCTACACTAACCGATACCCGGGAATGAATGGTTATGCCCGGCGCTAGACGTGCAACCGCACTGGCCGAGGGTGCCAAGTATCGATTGCTTTTCCAGACTTCCGGTCTGCCTGGTGCGCTCGCGACCAATGGGACGGCATCGGGGAAAACTCGGGTGAACGTGGCGTGGAGATACGCTTAGACAACTCGTCGTTAGTTTGCGGTTTTTCGGGGTGCCTTATGTTATCAGCGCTCCACGTACCGGTTCTCGCTGTTGGACCATTTCTTTTTGTTACGCAGGAAATTGCATCTGGTTTTTAGGGGAGTTTTCCAAGTTTCTTCCGAGCGTTTCTCGTCCGCCCCGCTTTCTCATCACCGTTTTCCGATGGCTTGAGCTAGCCTTCGTAAGGAGGTCAGTCTCGTTCCATCACCGAAAAACCCTCCAGAAGTTTACGACTTTCGCAAGGAGCACGGGCCGAAAACGTGGCTGGAAGACGTTTTTCCCGATCAAATTTGGGCCAGTCGTAAAAGACAAAAATCGGGGCCAACTGGGTCGACTGAGGAGCTCGTGGATGGAGCATGATGCTCTGACGTAATTCAGCATTAATCCGAGTAGCAGTTTTGGGGAGGGAAAAGAAAACACTGACGAACAGATTCACATACACATAGAAAGTACATGGTTGACGGTTTTTTTTTTTGTTATTGTCTTAAGCGATCAGAGAAGTACGCCATAAACGGTAATTAGGGCACGCGTTTGCTCTGTTGGGTGAGCTTTTTATTTATTCATTTCAACTATGCTCTACATGCATCTGATTTCCACTGTTTATTTCGGCAAGAATTTGTTGTTTTTTGGTGCTTGTTTGTAACACCCATAAATTGGCTTGAATTTGTACGTCGTTTTGTTAAATGTTGGAAGTTCTGCTGCTGTTTTTCCAAATTCTGATCGGTTTTTTATTCTTAAATTTATTCTTCCGTTTAACTGCCCCAACATCATCGACACCTTCATTCTGTTTTTCCCTTTAAATACTCCTCTCATGTCTTTTTCTTCCATTTCTTTAGTGTTTTTAATTTTAGATTAGAAGCTTTCACGCGAAAAATGAATATTCTCCTCCTTCCGTGAAAAGGGTAAGGGGCCCGAAAAAGCACCACACTTAATGCATGCCTCGGGTCACATTCACGGAAAGATCAGCAATGTCTTACCGAGAAGTCCGTATCGGGGGGGGAGAGACGCGCAGTTCACCCATTTTCCCCGGTCTTTGCATGTTTGTGTTTTGTTCCCTTTTCCAGCACCAATAATGAAGGCAGAAAATTCGGACGAATGTTTTAAATAATTCGCCCGCATTCTTCAGCGAAAATGTGCAAGAGCGTTTCGGTGCTAGCAAACCTTCGCTCCTTCGTTCGAGCTGCGTACGGGTGTGTTTTAGTGTGGCCAGCAGTGCCCGGGAAAGTGCGTGCTCGCGAAACGCCGCGTTGGTTCACAGTCGAGGCTGTAAAATTGTTTAAACAAACAAACAAACAGCTGGATTGAGTGGAATATTCACACGCCCTGAAGGTGGGGGACGGGGGTAGAGGGGGAGAAGGGCTTGACGAAAAAGCCAGCCAGGCATGAGACAAATAGAAAATGCTTTTGAGCTTTTGCTCTTCGCGTGCGACAGGCCTTCAACTATTTGCTTCAAGAGATAGCAGACGTTGTGAGCGAGTATCTTTGTGCAGCATTCAATTTTGGAAAGTGTTTTCCTAGTTCTCAGCTAAAGTAACACCAGAATTTTCAATTTTAGTGCTTTAGAAGCAAAAAGCATGTCTTGAAACCTTTTTCTTTTTCTCCTAATTATTCGTTTTTAACACAATTGTTTTTTTTAACTTGTATTATATCAGACGTTTTTAGACACGTATTCAAAAATGAAATAGTTCATTATTTTGCTAGATTATAGTACAAGTGAGCGCGTAATACGATAAAAAGTAGAGTGGTAAATGTGTGATTAGTAAATATTTAATTATTTTATTGAAACTAAAAGTCAATGGAGACGCCCGGTGTGTCACGTGCTCGTTGATAGAAAATGAACATAAAAAGTGCAATTTTGAGCTAAATTTAGTTTCATTTTACAATAAGCTGTAGATGCTTTTCATTATAATAATGTCTAGAACAATGTATGAAATTCCGTGCGATTACAATGGATACAGTGCGCATTAGAGTGAGTCTCTTCAAAGAGCACTTCAAAAACGAATTGTTCAACTAAAATTTAAAGTTATTAAGATCCTTTTCACAGATTGCAAAAAGTAGCCAAAGGTCCCCAACAATATGTCAAATAATTCAATAAGATATTACCACAAAACTGAATTTTCCATTGATCCAAAAACAAAAACCTCAAACACACGATGACGTCATCTGCAGGCTGTCAAGTGTTGCCTGCCGATGTTTGCGCGTCGAAATATCCGCTACCTCGCTTCGATCAATGCGTATCAATGACAAATTCGACCGTGCGATAAATCTCATTATATAATCGCACCAAACTCTGGGTATCGGCATGACGCGCCGAAGATTCATGTCCGAGAGATTCGAGTACCATCGAGATGATGATGACAGAGACGGGGTCCATAGATCGAACGCTGTTCCAGAACGCTGCAAAGATGCCTCCCCCCACACACACACACGCTGAAGTGTGTCAGGTGTGCAGGTGGGCAGCATAAAACATGGCTATCATCGGCACACCGAACCGAACCAGTTCACACGGGATCGATCCAGTTTCAGGCCACCGTTCTTTTTTTTTTTTTGGAGTGTGATGTGGCCGACACACACGGCTGCAACTACAGCCTGAGGTGAGGGAATAGACAGCAGCGAAGCGTAGGGGATACTTTATCGTGTCGGAATGAACGAACGAAGCTTGCTAGGGAGGATGAACGTAGGGGGATGAAGATTCGAGTAGAGTTTTTTCTTGCTTCCCTATTTTGTTGCTCTCACGGAACTCTCCGGGAGAAAATCTTCTTCTAGTCCTCTTGAGTGTTGTACAAGCAGCGGTAGCAGCAGTAGCATCAGCAGCAGCAGCCGGGTGCTATTTTTAACATCCTCCGGTGCCACTTGACATGTGACCGAAAATAGCACCCGACGACGTCGAGTTCATAAGTGAACGAACAACATGCATCTCGTGCTCGTACGGATGTACCAAACCGGCGCGCCAACTGTGACCTAGAGTTTTGTGTCTGTGTGTGTGTGCCTGTGATTGTGTATGTAGTTGAAAGATATTCCCGGGGTTTTCATGGAGGAGTGGTATAGGAAGGAGGACTTCTGGAGGATTATTGTCTGCGGAATTGATTGGTGTACACTTGGTGCTGTCGTTTCAGATTAATCGCTTGTTTCCTGTTTCAAATCACTATGAATTTTGATGCTCAGAGCTGATAATTGTTGTGAAATTAATGTTCCTTTAAGGTTTGTGACTTATCAATAGCGTTAAGAGTGATTTAATTTTTCAGAGACATTTATTTCAATCTCGATAAATCGAAATCTTCAACCCAAAAACGCTTTGTGATGAATTTATTGATGTGAATGTCATGCCTTGGAGTTGGAGTCATTAGATATTGCAATTCATCATAAGAAATACGGAAACAGAAATCTTCACACACACACACACACACAAGCATAATCATCCCCGTTGACGGTACGCCATTCCCGCGATGATAATCTGCCCTATTTGTCACCGTAAATGTGGCGTATTGTCTAGCAAATACGTTCGACGTATTTCCCTTACGCCCAGAGACCAAACAACAACAAAAAAAATCTGAATGCACACGCGAACGACAAGCAGCAGCAGCAAACGAGATGTGTTCATTAAGATTGCCGGCTTATTACGCGGGGCCCGTCCTTGGAGTCGAGAACCCATTCAAAATTATCACCACTGTGCGACAATGGCACGCACTAATTAGCGGCACTGGCAAAGAAACCGGATAACGCGCACAGCATTTTCCGATTAATTTTCGCCACCGAAATCGGAAGCGGACCGGAGAGCGTGTGGCTGGCGGCTCAACTCTTGGTTGCGTTTTCGGTGTGTTTTGTCGGCTGTCATTAACAGTAACAAATGTGCGCTAATTTATATTCGCGCATCCCTGGGAGTTAATCATCCGTGTGTTATGTTGCTGTGTTGGTAGGAGTGAGATTGAGCGAGAGAGAGTGAAGGATCATGGGTTTTTTACTACAATTATTTGAACCAAGAAAAAGTGTGTCCTGTGCGATCGCCCTCCCGGACAACCATTGGAAAACGTTGCTTTACCAGCAAACATAATTCCCGCCTGTTAACGAGAGACGATTCAATGCGATGAAAATGAATGCTTGTAGCGGCGCTGTTTTTCCCTATGTAGTAGGTCCACCTTCACCTCACTGATGAGTTTGTGTTGTGTTGTGTAAAATGATGTTTTGGAACATGTAAAACAAGCATTCAAAGAGCATTCAAATAAAACATTGGGATGTCTTTTATTCCACATAAAACAGCAAAAATGAAAATAAATTAATAAAGCGCCTCTGCGAGCGCTTCTTCCATTGGGACATAAATGTTGTTGGTTTGCAAAATGATGCGCTGCGAGAGGGGACAACATTTTTGCTTTGCTGGTCCCACTTTTTACATCTCATCCACTTCTCATATTTGCAGTATTTATTACAAACCATATCAATCCCTTAGTGGCAATGCACTGCAGCCCAAAAACAGAATGGACGAATGGTGCGCGAACACCGGAATCAATAAATCATCGAATGGCATCCATCCGTGAGTTTTTGTGCCGCCGGTACCTGTTGTAATTACATTTTCCGGATCATTTCATTGCACGGTTTATGTGTCAGTCGCTTTTCAACGACATCGTTCGATTTTCGAGCAGCATCCTACCGTCCAGGCGAATGAATTACTGTCAACGTGGCACTTCTTTCCAGCAAGAGTTGGGATGTTGTCATCAACCACCGACCATTACCAATTTTACCGTGCAAAACCAATTAAAGAACATTTTCCTCCGGGGCTCACTTTGGCTGTGAGTTGTGTCTCATGTTCGCTATCCAATTGTCAAATGTCTGCCTCAACAGGTTGGAGAACCGATGACGTAGTTGAAAACGTTGCTTTACCAGCAAACATAATTCCCGCCTGTTAACGAGAGACGATTCAATGCGATGAAAATGAATGCTTGTAGTGGCGCTGTTTTTCCCTGTCTGCCCTTACCTTTATACCTCGCTGATGAGTTTGTGTTATGTTGTGTAAAATGATGTTTCGGAACATGTAAAACAAGCATTCAAAGAGTATTGAAATAAAACATTGGGATGTCTTTTATTCCACATAAAACAGCAAAAAAGAAAATAAATTAATAAAGCGCCTCTGCGAGCGCTTCTTCCATTGGGACATAAATGTTGTTGGTTTGCAAAATGATGCGCTGCGAGAGGGGACAACATTTTTGCTTTGCTGGTCCCACTTTTTACATCTCATCCACTTCTCATATTTGCAGTATTTATTACAAACCATATCAATCCCTTAGTGGCAATGCACTGCAGCCCAAAAACAGAATGGACGAATGGTGCGCGAACACCGGAATCAATAAATCATCGAATGGCATCCATCCGTGAGTTTTTGTGCCGCCGGTACCTGTTGTAATTACATTTTCCGGATCATTTCATTGCACGGTTTATGTGTCAGTCGCTTTTCAACGACATCGTTCGATTTTCGAGCAGCATCCTACCGTCCAGGCGAATGAATTACTGTCAACGTGGCACTTCTTTCCAGCAAGAGTTGGGATGTTGTCATCAACCACCGACCATTACCAATTTTACCGTGCAAAACCAATTAAAGAACATTTTCCTCCGGGGCTCACTTTGGCTGTGAGTTGTGTCTCATGTTCGCTATCCAATTGTCAAATGTCTGCCTCAACAGGTTGGAGAACCGATGACGTAGTTACACCGATTTCTTGATCGTTTGTCGCACACACTTATAAGCTGGTAGATTGTGTAGTTCGTACCAAGTACTTCTCGCTTTCAATTTAACGATCTTAACTCTATTTCCTTTTCTTTCTTTTCCCTTTCTCTCTTCCTTACAGGTAAGTGTTGTGCGGGCATTCTTAAAGGTCACAGGAAGGTTCAGCCAGGGCAAAAAACACATCCGGATTAGCTTAATTTGCTCCGGTGTGTGTGTGATTCCGGCAGCAGGTACACCGGCGGCCAGTACTCATCGCCCGCTCATTTTGTTCCAATTATTAGCAACACCAAATTACATGCCACTTACACGCCGACTTCTTGAATGGGGCCGGCACTGACGTGACGTGGTCAGCTTTTCTTTTCGGAGCTAGCGGTATATGGCGTGCTTTGCCTTGAACGGTGATACGATTACAAATTAACCGTATTATTATGATGTTAATGAGATGAGTATGTGCTTTTCTTCTTTTCCCGGCATCGATTTGATGAATATTTGGTGAGAAGAAAACGAGTATTGGGGAATGTGTTTGGGCTTCGTTAGACTTTGTGTAGGAGTTCGGATCGTTTGGTGTCATGTTGATTACGTGATCTTTAACCTTTTTGGTGCAGGTTCAGATAAATGAGGTTGTTAAATCCAAAAACCATGTTTTTAATTATTTTCAAATCTATTTAACTAGATCAGGCGTCTTACTGTCTATCGAGACCTATCAATATGGAAAGTACTAATCTTAGAGACTTTATAACATATAACATATGTAGGAATATCAAGTCTTTAGGTTGTAAAACTTTTTTTGCTTTGGATATTTATTTATTTATTTCTTAACAATAGTCTGCCTTAAAGGCTAAACAATGTATCTTAAAACTAACTTAAGGAAAGGATAGGGAAGAGGAAGCATGGAGACGGGAACGAAAAAGAGAACGGGATATTCTGAGATTCTGGACAGATTCTGAGAGTTATTAAATGCTACTTGCGCTCTAAGGAGAGGATCATTCTGGCCGTAACTTGTAAGCCTTGTTGGGATATGGGGAGGGGGTCTCATACGCAGGTGACGAGAAGGTGCGTAAAGAGAGATAGAGGAGAGCAGAGAAGGGGCATCAATGGAATTGGACAGAAGTCCTGCAGTAAAGGACAATTGGAAGTTTGAATGACGGGTTTGCATCGAATCAAGGGCCTAGTAAGCGACAACGATAGGAATAGGAGGGAACAGTCACCTCGGGGTAACCCGAAAGGAACCGCCGAGTTGCAATTCTCGCGAACTTGCGCTGGACACGCTCTAACCTAGCTATCGCTGTCAACCCCGTTGGCGACCAAACCACGCAAGCATATTCAAGGATCGATCGCACCCAGCAACAGTACAATGCCTTCAGACAAAAAGGATCACGAACATTAGACGAGAAACGGGTGATGAGGCCCAACATTCGGTTAGCTTTGCCGAGAGTGAAATCCAAATGATCATTGAATGTGAGTTTCGTATCGAGCCAAACACCGAAGTCTTTGATAGAGGATACACGGTTAATGTCGATGCCACGTAATCTCTACCTCCACAAGATCTTATGGGTAGAACGACCAATCGAAATCACATTACACTTATACGGACAAAGTAAGAGTCCGTTTGATATCATGTCTTAATGATTTAAGAAGACTCTTGGGTTAAATAAATCGATTCTGGTTCATTTTATCAAGCAATGAATACTTTTACAGTATTGTAAATAATAGTCAGCTGGGATGGTCCGGGTAAGATTTGATACCAACGTTGTCATGTGAAAGGCATATTAGACTTCTTCGTTTCTCTACCAAAATGCAGACCTTGTCCATATCTCAAAAGTAGCATAAAGTTTAGAAACTCGTGCCGATGATGATTGGGCTAGCAAAAAGTGTTCCCAATCATCACCAATCCTTGTATCATTATCAATTCTAAATAGTTAATATAAAATTCGCAGAAAGGAATTACATACGTACTTATACGGCAATTCGGCTAAAGCTTATTTCAAATAGCAAAGTTTATCTGGCAGCTTACGAAGACGTTTACAAACGGTTTCAAATTCGCAATAACTCAAAAACTTCTGAATTTCCCTAGAAATGAGGATTGCGTTTGTTGGCAATATTGATATGCATGAGAGATTAGGCGAGGCGACTTTCTTTGACTCCCATGCGTAAAGCTTGCGGCTTTCCGATGCTGTTAAGCAGAATGTACATACATATCTAGCTGCTATATCAATTGAATTTGTTTGATTTAACCAAGAATTACTTCGTGGAATTCTTTGGCTCCCATCTCGAGCAATAAGACGTTCGAACTTTGTCAGGATTGGCACCAGTTCTAGCAGAATGTGAAATATTTCTCTCACCACGGAACACTCCTCAGCATACACCAGTACCAACCGGCGCAACTAATCAAATCGTACAATCGGCACGGTAGACAATAAATTAGTTTACATCAGCCGTATCATCGCGTCGATGTAGCGATACCGTAATGATATCGCACAAATTATCGGCAGTCCCTCCCCTCTACCAGATGGAGCTACAACGCATTCCAACTCTGGAGGCTTGGTTATCGTGTATACGAGTATGCGGGCAAGGGGTGGCCACGGTGGTAGACGCGATGGGTGCAAAGTGTTTGGTGATAGTGATGATTGAACTTTCTAAAAATACATTTTTATCACCTTCCACAGCCCGTGTCGTGTGAGCAGTGTAGTACCAGATAGTTATAATATCTAGACTACCATGATTAATGGCGTGACATTTATATACACACACACACACAAACGCGCGCTTGGTGGCAATTTTTGGGTGCCATAAACTGGTGGCCAAAGCATTAGTAAAAAGAAAACGAAGCAACGAGAGAAAACAAAATCACGCCCTCTCGCCAATGCGTAGCGTTTCTGGTAGCGAGCGAAGTTTGTGACGCATTTTTACGACCCTAAATAGCATGCCGTGTTACCCGTGTCTTTCTTTTTAGGTTCGGAACACCGAGTGTGTGTGTTTGTGTTTGAGTGGGTATGTCGATAAGCAAATCGTCAAGACACTTAAATCGTGCATCGAGTTTTGAAGCATGAAGCGAATGCAGCGTACCCAAGCGATTGTTTGTCGCCGGAAGCATCGTCGTGCTACATCGCTGCCAACCCTTGATCAACGTTGCAGCAGGGGTGTTGCGCCGGATGGTGATCGCACCGTGTCCTACATTGTGTGTGTGACGTATTTATGACGTATTTATGTCACTGCCCGTCACAGGGCACTGCACCATTATTGGGGATGCTCCAATTTTGGGAATGGTTCCGGGGTTTTTTTTTCGGAGTCTTCGGTCGATGTCAATTCGATTCGACTCGATTAGCAATTGTGTTAGTGGAATAATAAGCTTTCTATGACGTAGATAATACATCATCCACACGGTACAAAACAGTCGGTAGTAGGAGAACATTGTTTTGGAAAGCTGGAGAATCGCGAGAAATTTGACTTGTGAGTTCAGGTTATTAAACAATCATTCTTAATCGATAAAATAATTGTAGAGATTACTTCTAAATGTAAATCAAACAATAACCCATTCTCCAAATATCGCCAACGTTTGCAAAATTTCTCGACACGCTTATCATCACCGATACCTTGCTGACTGAACTCTACTGCACCCGAATGACTCACTGCGAGTAGGGAATAAAAAGCGATCGATTCGCTTATCAGAGTCCCATCATGCATGCAACCCGCATCGAAATGCGCTATCTCATCGTGATCATCAGCTCCCTGAAGTGTGTCTGAAGTACGCGAGGGCACGGCATTTGGCAACTTTGGACTGGACCTTTGTTTTATGCATTGTTCCTCGACACTACACGTACAGCCTCACCCGTCAGTTGGTGTGCTGTTGATTCCATTGAATAGGAATGGTTTTGGAATATTCTGACGCACCTGCACGGTGTGTAGTGTCCCCAGATGGTCGTCAAACGAGTGTCAGAAAAACATGCCTAAAACATGGTTAGCAGGAATTTTAAATGAGGTTGGTTTCCGTTTTTTTTAAACAATTTAAAGAGTGCTCATGCGTACTGAGCTAGAAAATGACTCATTGATTGATTAGTTTCATGAGCTTCCATGAAAATGCGGTACTTAAAATAATTGATTACTTGTCGTTTTGAGGTGACTCTATTAATTATCCACTGCACTTGTTAGGCTCATTTTATTTATTACCAGTTTTTTGAATTACTATAAAGCACTTATAACTCATTTTGATAGTGACTAATTGAGGTTATGTTATAACGAGACAAATGAGATTGAAGTACAACCACCACACTGCGGTACTGGCATTAATTCCAATAAATCATGCTACAAATTGGCTGGGTTTTCGGAATATTTTTGTACCCAACGATAAATGGTTTAATATCCATGCCATATATGTATGTGTTACACTCATACGCTAACTCTAACTAACTCGTATCTCTACCGGTACGCTTCATCTTTTCGCTTTCCGGATTGTTGGTGGGAAAGCGTTTCTGTTGGGAAAGGGACAGACACACTGTCAGACACTGAAAACTCAATTATTAACGCCATATTCAATTTCCGCCATATTTTTCAGCCCGAGGTTTTTGAATGATGAGTAAGAGACACGCGCGTACACGAGGGATTGAAATTTTCATCACAGGAGATAGGCTGCAATACACCGAAAAAAAAAAAACAACCACCTCCGTTTCTCCAAAGTGAATCACGCCCGCTGATTCTGCGAATGAGACGTTTAGGCGGTTCCATCCCAAATCGGAATATTTTAGGCGATTGGAGACTTGCTGGTGGAGCGCTTGTTTATGAAGCTGCTCTTGTCTTTCAGTCTCTTATATATTAAACTCTAACTTAAACAACATACTATAAAATAGTTAAAAAATCTTTTCTCTGAATTGATTTTTCGACAAGGCTGTTAAATATGCTTCCTCCCTTGAAGATGGTTTCAAAATTTTCCGATCGCTTCCGCCGGTTGGCATCATTCTCGCTCGTTTACACCGCGAAACAAACATCAACATGCTCAACAGCAACAACCACAGCTCATTAGCTGAACGTCCCGGCGCCGATAACTCTTCTGTCAGGTGGAAGTTTCTGGTAGGTCTGGTTGTCTTTTTTCCCATTCTGTAGCACCACTATCCGCTCCTGATGGCCCACACTTCTCACATCAACCATCTGTGCATGTGCTTGTAAGTGGTGTGGGGCTCGTGATGAAAACTGGCGTGAATAACATTTCGTCACCTATCGGGGAGGTTTTTTTTTCTCGCTTGTTCTCGCTCTCTTGTGACCAATCAACCAGTTCCGGACCGGTCATCTCGGGAGTCTGGTGTTGATGGTTTGAATTTAATTTAGTTGACCTTCTTCAACGGGGGTTTTTGGGGGAACAGTTTTTAAGATGGTTTGTCACCTGGCTACACTCTTCCACTCACACACACACACACACATACAAATGCGTGCCGGTGGAAAGTTTTTGGGGTCGGGTAGGATTATCCTTTCCGGAAGGGTTGCCGACAGCCGAAAAATCCCTCAAACTTTTCCCATAAGTCTGTTCGTGTTTTCGATTGCAATTTTCGGTTAGAAGAAGTTGGCGGATCGAGGAAATATAGCAACAAAAGGAAGATGGGGAAAAGCCCCGAAATGGAAACAGATTAAAGGTTTAGATCAGCTGGAAAACAGGTTGGTTTTTTTTGCTCTCAAAAAAAGGAAGGGAAAATAATTTAATCACCAAACCGTCGTTAGTTGATTGGAAAACCATTCAATTAGAGAGAAATTAATTTATTGTTCTTTAGAACTGTTTTGTGATTTCACGAGCGGAAAAAGCTTGTTTTCATGTTTGATGAGCATTTTGTTTTAGTAAGTCGATTTTATCATGTTCGTTACAGTAGGATTATCCTTTTTATAGCTTTAAGTTTCTTTGTTTCATAAGTCAATTGATCTTTTTAATAATTAAATTTTATGTTTTACTCATTTCTCCTTTTCTAATGCACAAAAGCTTCTATACATTTGTTGTGTATATTAATCTTTTCCTTGTTGTTTTCTTATTTCATTAAATAATAATTTATCTTTGCTCGTTCATGTGTTTTTCTTTATTTAGGACATTTGGTAAATTCTTTTTTGTAGTTAATTTTCGTTTTACCAGTTCATGGAATGCTTTATTATTTCCTTTTTATAATTCTCTTTAATTTTCAACAAGTTATCAATTTAATACTTTATTTGTTCCAGGATGTTTTTTGTTTTCTTTTATTTTCTTATATTTCTTTAAAAAACTAATTTACATTTTTCACACTGAATGTATATTTTAAATGCCTTATTACCTTCACGATTTGGTTCTATTTTTACTCTTTAAAAAACTGCTTTTTTCGCACAATCGCACCATTTTCTTGTCACTTGCATTCACAATTTGGTTTGTTTAGTCTTCCTGGTGTGTAAAAATAAACATGTTTAGCAAGCAATAACAGCTCGTTATACCCCGAACGTAACCAGTATCAGTAACACTTGCACACTTTGTAACTAGTTTGTTGTTTTTAAACGCCTTCAGATTTTATGGTCCGGTAATTTTAATGTTCGATTTTTACCCCCCTTAACATGAACGGAACGATAAATCATTACTTGTACCTTTTTTGTGTGTGTGCATGTGCTTGCCTACCGCACAGTCACTTGCGGTTGAAAAAAGTACCCTCCCCTCTCATTTCCCGCCCCATCCTTTTCCCTCGAATGCCGGAATTGTACAACAAATTCCAATCGGTCAATAACACACAGCACGACGTCGTTCTAGGGATGTGACGGCTCGACCGTTTTCTTTCTTTTTTTTCCGGTAGGCTTCGAGATCTCCGAGTGAAGCGAAGCAAATAAAACAAACCCCCGATGAAGAGAAAGCAATAAAAAAACGAACCGCTCAAATGCAATATTTCAAACACTTTACGAGCCCGTAGGTTTTACTCGGGGGTTCGGGGCAAAACCCTGACGTGTTTGCACGTCACCTGCAACGAAACCCATCGCCGGTGCGCCATCGCCGGTTCCTGTGTGTCACAGTGTTGCGTTTTTCGTGCGACCCACTCTACCACGGGGAAACAAAGTTGCTCATTGATGGTCATTTTTATGGCGGGTTTTTCGTTTCGCTCGTTTCTATCCAGCATTCCTCCGGCAGTGCACCGGGAGAGCATCGGGAGAACATCGGGCTAATGTCGCACCGGTCGAATGGATGCCTTCCTTTAAGATGTTCTGGGACAGGGCTGGTTGGTGGATTTACGGAGTGGAAACAGCGTTTTTCCTGCGGGCAGCGTTAGATGGTTAATGTACCAATTAAATGGTCGTTCTCCCTGTGTGGACCCGTGACTGGGGTTGATCGTTGAAATGGTTTTCGTTGAGGGGGCGTAGTTTTTGGGCACGAAACTTCTGGCAGCAGTAGTAAAACAGTGCACGTGTTAATGCCATATGTGGGCGAAATGTACTGCTCGTGGATTGTATGCACTATTGATTGAGTACTTAAAAGTGGTTTCGTTAGGTGTGGAGATCATTTCCTGGTTGTTGCGGAATGCGGGCATCACATTGTTAATGCGTTCCACATGCATCCGAATGGAGCATTTTTGTGTTTAAGGCGGATTAAAGTGAGGAAACAAATTCTAAATTTTGCTGTTACTTTTAGGTTTGATTTTCTCAGAGTTTTCTAAACGTGTTCACGGAATGATATATTTATTTAAATGTTGTTTAAATTGACTGACAAATAATCTGACATCTCAAGTGAAGTTAATTAACATTAAATGATAAAAACTTTGCCTAAAATTCATGAGAATTGAGGGTTTTGTTTTTAGTCTTGGTTCGAGGTTTTAAGATCTTCATTTGTCACGTTTACTGTGATCTTCAATTTATAACCCTCGTACCTCAGAGTGCTAGTTTGCTATATTTCCTTAACGTCCTTGATGTCCTGTAACGTTCCCTTTTACACCGGAACATTCTGCTGCTGCTAGCTACTCGAGGTCTACCCGTATGGACTCGTTGCACTTGGGGGCAAAGGCTGTTCTCTTTGGATTATCTTTTTTTACCAGTTTACTACAAGTGCTGCCATCAGTTAATCCATTGTCTTCTCATCTGTCTATCTCAATTTGCAAGACCAATACTATTTTAATCACACGACTGTCCCACAGGAGTCGGTTAGCTCAAAATATTGAGAATCACAAAATAAAGATTCTTTAGAACAGGAATTTACCAGTTTCATAGACTGAGTGCATGTCTCAGAGGCCTTCGCGAGTTAGTAGTGGTACTATAAATCTTCTGCATAGTCCCGGGGCGGCCCGGTGGTAGTTGCGACAGCGGCGCCGGTCTTCACACGGCAGGACCGGGGTTCAAGTCTCATCTGGGCCGTTCCACCATAGTGAGGACTGACTATCCAACTATGCGGTAACAATAAGTCTAGTAAGCCAGAAATGGTAGGCATGACCTAAGAGGTCGTTAGGTCATGAAAGAAGGAGAATAAGTCCCAGATCCTTCCATCGTGACAGGTGTTTTAAATCGTGAAGTTTATTCGTTCTTGTTTACAGCTCAATGGCAGCAATCGTTCTTCGTTGAGTAAGATATTCTTCTTCTTCTTTTGTGTAAGATATCTTCTTCTTCTTTCTTTGCCTAACGACCTCTTAGGTCATGCCTACCATTTCTGGCTTACTAGACTTATTGTTACCACATAGTTGGATAGTCAGCCCTCACTATGGGAGAACGGCCCAGATGAGACTTGAACCCCGGTCCTGACGTGTGAAGACCGGCGCCGCAGTCGCATCTACCACCGGGCCGATATCATACCATAATGTGTAAATAACTTGCTTACGATAAGCAATTAAAATTATCTTTTAAAATAAAATTACTACTAAAACTTAGTTAAAGATTTATCACAAAAAGAAAATTGGATTCTGAACATTACTCTACGGGCAAAGGCTGTTCTCTTTGGATTAACTTTTTTTACCAGTTTACTACAAGTGCTGCCATCAGTTAATCCATTGTCTTCTCATCTGTCTATCTCAATTTGCAAGACCAATACTATTTTAATCACACGACTGTCCCACAGGAGTCGGTTAGCTCAAAATATTGAGAATCACAAAATAAAGATTCTTTAGAACAGGAATTTACCAGTTTCATAGACTGAGTGCATGTCTCAGAGGCCTTCGCGAGTTAGTAGTGGTACTATAAATCTTCTGCATAGTCCCGGGGCGGCCCGGTGGTAGTTGCGACAGCGGCGCCGGTCTTCACACGGCAGGACCGGGGTTCAAGTCTCATCTGGGCCGTTCCACCATAGTGAGGACTGACTATCCAACTATGCGGTAACAATAAGTCTAGTAAGCCAGAAATGGTAGGCATGACCTAAGAGGTCGTTAGGTCATGAAAGAAGGAGAATAAGTCCCAGATCCTTCCATCGTGACAGGTGTTTTAAATGGTGAAGTTTCCTCAGGCTTTTGTTGGCATGATCCGCGGTCTGTGTATGATCTCTCAACGTATCTTAAGCTGGTTTTTTATGCTGAGTTTTTTATTTGAGCCAAAGTAGGTGAAGTTCTGAAAGACTTCGAAGATGCAATCACACATCGTTGTTGAAGGACAAGAGAAATATAGAGGTTATATATCTTACACGGCCCGGTGGTAGATGCGACTGCGGCGCCGGTCTTCACACGTCAGGACCGGGGTTCAAGTCTCATCTGGGCCGTTCTCCCATAGTGAGGGCTGACTATCCAACTATGTGGTAACAATAAGTCTAGTAAGCCAGAAATGGTAGGCATGACCTAAGAGGTCGTTAGGCAAAGAAAGAAGAAGAAGATATCTTACACAAAAGAAGAAGAAGAATATCTTACTCAACGAAGAACGATTGCTGCCATTGAGCTGTAAACAAGAACGAATAAACTTCACGAATGACTATGACTTACAAAAATTCAAATCACAATAAGTTTAACGTTAAATTTTACGGCTTAAATGCAAGCATTCCAGGGATTTACGACATATCTTTAAATGTTTGCAGTATTTGTAATGCCGCGAAAGATTCAATGAATCAGATAGAAATCTTCGGTTAGTAAATTTGTTATAAATTTCAGATGTACGTGTTTAAATAAATATAGCCAATTCTAAATGTTTGACATGTTTTGAAGACGTTATTAAAACTACATTGAGCCACGGGTATAGAATCCGTTTTAAGCAGTTGAACAGCTCTCCGCCATCTATTATAAATATCGCAGTAACCGTATCGGAATGCGTGCCTTTTCCAACTTCAATTGCACCGATCATTAAAAAGAAAATATTGCTCAAATCCACCCTCGGCCAAAAAAACACGCTTACTTCAGCATGATTGGCACACTCCCAATCACGGCTAATGAAACTTCAAATTGTGTCGCAACGTGTTCGTCACACCCGGTGCTACTCGGGCACAAAAACGGGTTTTACAAGCTTTCCCTCGTGTTTTTTTTTCTCTCCCGAAAAAGCTCCCGAAAAAGCGATCCTCAATAAAAATCGACCCCGTCGTGATGATGGGAAAACCCCCGAACCTCCCGGTTTGGTTCGTGGTCATCCACGGACTTCTAACCCAATAACCTTACACCATTAACGAACAGCGCGCGCACACACACACACCGTTAATATCCCCCCGGTGCGGTTCGAGATCACTTTTTTGGTTGTGTTGTTCGCTCACTCGGGGAGGGTACTTTCGACCCAGCGTGTCCAGCTGCCCGTTGCCCGTTTGTTCCCGCAGTCTCTTCTGGCGCAACGAAACAAACACAAAAAAAAAACCGGTGAAGTGGTCGTGCGACAATGGGTAATAGCCCCACTGGAGGGATAAAGTGTCGGGCCCCAAAAGAAAAGGCTTCTTAAGAACGAGGAGGAAGGTGAGAGTGGGAGAGAAAGGAGGGAGAGAGAGGATGAAAGAGACTTCACTTCGACGAAAGCGCCCACGCTTGCTGTTCTCGAGACGCCGCAATTATTTTCAGTTCATTTTTTGTTTGTTGTTCGTTGTGTTGTTGGCTCTCGTGCTGCTCGATATGAGTTCGATTGTGAGTTGCGGTTGAAGAGAGGGGTAGGAGGAGGCTGGTTGAGGACTGCCGAGGACTTCTGGACCGATGGGTGATGAAATATTCATTGATCGTAATCGTAAATGAGTCGATAATTTACGGAAAACTCCTGCCGTGCGGTTTTGCGGGTCTCCGTGTGCTGCCAGTAACAGACGTTTAATAGACGATTGGCCTTTACTGTTCGGAACGGGGAGAGAGTTTTGGATTATGTTTTCGTTCCTATTTTTTTTTGTTAAGTGTCACTGAGAAAGCTTTTTTATGTTTTGGTTGGTGTGTCCTGTGGTGTTTGGCAAGCGCTTAGAAGTTTGATTTGCAGAATATGTCGATGAAACACATGCACGATGAGTGTTGGGGAATGGTATAACTGCGCCCAGAGATAGGCAATAGGCTTAGCAGATATTTAGGATGATTAGCGCTAGATCATTTTTTAGTATAGATCTTGTTATTAGTGAAATAATGTGAAGAACTAGTACTAGAAATATATTTGTAATTAAACTGGAGTAGCAAAAGATTGAAGAGCAATCCGGCTGAAAAATATAAATTTGTGTCAAGATATATTCTCTACAAGTTCTTGTTATGATGGCGGCTAGCTTATTTGAGTGTTCTCAATGATATTTAGAATTTTATGAATATCCTTAATGCATGAAGTGTCAGATCGTTAAGTATATTTTCCCATTAATTGAATAATTTTCGCGAATTTAATTCCAAAAATAGTCCTTCAGTGGATTCTATAATGACTAGCTTTATAAACGTTAAAGCCACCTTTTGTCAAACATTCTTACAATAACCGCAGCTGAACCGAAATAGGTAAACTCATCCGCAAGCGTTTGACAGGTGATATGTCATTTTGACATTAGGATTGCTAAACGCATCACAAACTTGCATATTTGTTGCTAGAATTTAAACGAATTGCAACATAATCCTTTAATGCACATCTAGACAGTATAAACTGTATTTACATCTCTTAAGCATTGGTGACATGAGCTAATCTTACCAAAGAAGCGAGAAAAATAATCAAAAAAATTGGTTTTTCGAGCATCTTATCAAGGAAAATTTTCGGTTTTTTATGTCAGTTTGTATGAAAAGAAAGCATTTTCTAGTCGCAAAGTGTCAAAATACTTAAGTCATCCAAGAACTCAATATTATTTTTTAATCTTCTAGTGTGAATGAATTAAAAAAAATTAGATACAAGTATTGGTATTTAAATGATTTTACTTACTGTAAAAATAACAAAAATCACATATTTATCCTCTTCATTGGCTGCTGCAACAAACTGTACAAGAAACGTCCCAACGAAAATTGGAAACATTGCTCCCGATCTACCGAATGTCCACCGGGAGACTAGCAGCCACTTTGAAATTTTTCACTCGCTATTGTTTGAATGGCGAGCACAATCGCTTATCCTTTTTATGGCCAATAGTCGCCAATGCGCTGTTTCATAAAATACAGCATTTTATTACCCATTCTTCGGGAAATCGGGAAAATGTAAAGAATCTGTACTCTAAAAAAAAGCGATGAAAGCTGCTTTCATGCGGCATAGCAACAAATTATCAATTGTCGCATCAAAGTTTAAATTAAACGTTAACCGGGTGACGGTGGGTTAAGGAAAGTTGTGAACTTAGGAAAGGAATTTTAATAACTTCGCCAAAAGAAAAAAAAACCTCGCAACGATGATCTCCCTTGTCACGGGCATTGAGTCAATTGAATTATAAAATGTTTCGCTTTGCAAGTAATGTGATGAAAAATTGATATCGTGTACAGAATAATGTTGGGTGGGTTCAAAATATAAGCATTAGAAGCTCTTTAAATGCTGGCAGCGTCCCCTTTACAGCCAGATTTGATAAGTTTTCTTAATCTTCACTTGTGTAAACCAACATACCAAACCGCTTAACACCGCCCCCGGCGAGCTGTACCAAATGTTTTCCATCTTGCCAGAAAACTTGAGCTAACTCGCCTAATGAATGGGAAAACCGTGCGTATGAAAACAAATCCAAAAAACGCTTCTTCATCCGCACGCCAACGAGCGGGACCGCGTCGGTAGCATCATATTACTGGCCCCTGAAACTCGAATGAAGGCAACAAAACAAACAAACAAAAAATCAAAGCCGTCATCCTATCCACTGCCAACAACAACCGCACGCCCTCATTTTCCCTCATTTTCACCAGCAAGGGAAAAAAAGGGTTTTTTGTTGTTTTTTTTATTGCGTTGCTTCTTCCTTTCTGCCCGGTTACATTGGCCGATGGGCAATACTTCAGCAGATCACTTCCAATTAGGGCTCAACCCATGCCACACACACACACATACGGACGAACATCCACACACCCACACACACACAGTACGGGTTGGCCATAAAACATTCTCATCATAAAGTTTGAGTGGTGCTGCTTTGGGTAATTAGGGCATTAGCCACATCATAAACTTTGACAGCGTATCACAAACGCTGGACGAAGGGATGGGATGCAGAGAGGAGGGGAGGATGGGACAAGTGGTAGACCATGTATGCCCCCGTTACACCGTGTGGTTCATTCTTTCCACCCACATCACCACAACGATCAACATTGAAGTCATAGTCCCTGAGACCTCAAGCGCAACAAAAAAACATAACGTTGAAAAAGGAAACCGAAAAATGGAGAAGCGTTTGGAAGGAGATGGACGGAGAAGAAGATGGAGCGCGGTGTAAGACTGCAGAAGAAAAAGAAGAAGCTCCGTAGCGGAAGCTAATCGGGAAACATGTATCAAATGGCTTGCTGTCGATGTTGCGCCGGAAAATGGGGACGTCGACGGTCGGTTTTCGGGCTGTAAACTAAACCGTAACCTGTTGTGCTCGGGGAAGGCACGATGCTGCCAGGGCGAAACGATGTATAAAAAGCGAAGCTCGATTTATGGCTCGATGACCTCTGGCGATGGTTCATGGAAGTGAAAAAAAAGCGTGATCCCTCTTGACCATCGATTGTAATACGATCACTGGACGGAACAGGAACAGGCAGCGCCAGCTGGTAGCGGTTGATGATAAATTAATATTTGATTTGATGTGGGGAAAACCAAAAATTAGTACACCGACGGGATGTGATTATAAATAATTGTAAAAGCAATTAAATTATAATAAATGTGTAACTGCATGCGAAAGTATCTATTGTTTGTTCAAGACATTGTGTAAACTACGAACGTTTAAAGTTCATTTGATGGGGTTCATATTGTTTCCAGGAGTCAAGCAATCTCACAGCTGGTAGCTTAAGTCCTGGTGTATAATTTTGGGACGGGATTGCAAGCACCGGACCATCACCCATAAACGTACGCACAGACGTAACAACCTAGGCGAAACGATCGTAGCTAGGGAACGAGCGTACCGAAGTACAGGATCTCGCTCTCTTTTATGGATAAGACGCTCAGGAAACAACACTGGTAGAATTATACATAGCAAGAAAGTAAAGATCATCGAGCTACAATATTCCAATGAGTTCTCTCCGAAAGTGATGCAGTTCGATTGATTCATAAGCCCATATTTAACGAGATTAAGATCTGATTTGTTCATACTGAATATTTATCGGGTTTAACGCTTGTTGATATGACGTTTGTACTCTATTTGACAGATAGGCAAACACAGTCGTACGATGAATCTTGGTGCTTCGGTCCCGGTTTGGAATACTTTTGTAGCAAACTCTGTTCTGTTCCGGCGACTGGTGGAAAACAGTCCGAAAGAGCATGACAAGTCGTCGAATTTTTGACAATTTCCAGTGCAAAATGTAAACAAAGAATTCAATTTGGAATTGAGCGCTTAGAACAGTCGCAAAACGAAAGATTCTATAACTGGATGCTTACGGAGAGATGGTCCAGATGAAGTTCAATATCAGACTTGTTGCGATCTGAACAGGGCGTCTATTAGCACAGGGCTTTAGATTTACCGAACACAGAGCCAATTACCGATTCATTTAATTTCACTAAGTCTGTCGTCAAAATATTCGTTATAGCTTAGAACTTTATATAACTGACCCTGTCAGTTTGATACCACTGCAAAGAAGGTCATAGTTTTGGACTTTAATTTGACAGTTTGTTTTTCTTACTTCTAACCCGATCCGGCAGCTGATTCATAGCTATTACGTCTTATCTTAGCTTAAAATAAAATAAAGTAAGCTGCCTTTAAATGCGTGCGTTTCAATCATTCGATAAATGTGATAAAAAATCGATCAACCGATAGGCGAGACGAGAATGTTTTGATCGTATTTTACCAACTAGAAGATAATCAGATTAGTGACAGTAACAGTAATCACTGCCGAGGCTTACCTCAAATCGAAGGTGACTTGCAAAGAAGGTCATAGTTTTGGACTTTAATTTGACAGTTTGTTTTTCTTACTTCTAACCCGATCCGCTGGCTGATTCATAGCTATTACGTCTTATCTTAGCTTAAAATAAAATAAAGTAAGCTGCCTTTAAATGCGTGCGTTTCAATCATTCGATAAATGTGATAAAAAATCGATCAACCGATAGGCGAGACGAGAATGTTTTGATCGTATTTTACCAACTAGAAGATAATCAGATTAGTGACAGTAACAGTAATCACTGCCGAGGCTTACCTCAAATCGAAGGTGACTTAACACCGGACACGTTTTTAAATTTAATTGAAAAGATACAAGATAAAGATGAACGCCAAGAGTATAGGGATTATGGATGTTGTTTTCTTGATGATTTAATAGTTTATCTTTTCTGTGTTGAATGCATACTGTCAACCAGAAAACTCAACAAAGTTTTAAGAGTTTTCTTATGCCGGTTCACTTAAACTATTTTCTATGTACTTCAAGTCACATCGATGGCAATGCAAATCCCCCAACAGCCGTCTATCGACGATCGGTGCGATACTATTTTAGAAATACTAAACCTCTCGGTGCCGAGCTTGGCATTGTAGCTAATCGAACCGCTTACAGTACAACCAAGTCCCATTACTCATCTCGTCAGCTCAACGTGTACATTCCGTTCAAAGTGACGCTCTACTGAAACAAATACCTTTCGCGGAAAGTGTTTTATTTTCGGCACCTGTACTTCGATGTGTGTGTGTGTCTCACATTGCGAGGGTGCCCCAAACGCCCCAAAGGTGATCATGAAGTGGGTACGTGTCTACCTGTGAGGCATCAAAATCTGTGCGCGACATTCGACGGGACGAGAACGATCAACACCACAAGACAGCGGGGCCGACTTCGCGAGATGCATTTTACCGTACCGTGGCTGCACGGTTGATGAAATCCGACACGGTTAATTGTGAATGCATCACATTACCGGGGGCCGCCTCAAGGGGACGGAACGGTAAAGACGTTTGACTGACTGACGGCAGAAGTTCGTTCGCTCGGTGCAGACGACGTTCCATGATTGAATCCGGATGCCGAGTGCAAACAACCGTGATGGATTTTGCATATTGCGTTCCGTTCATTTTGCAGCTTTCATTCCTTTTGGCTTGGCAATGCGTCCCCGTGCAGTTGGCAAGCACGATCGGGGTAACTTGCTCTCCTGACTTGCTGACTGACAAAAGGAAGCGGAAAAGTTGCAACGAACGACGTATTCATGCTTAAAACCTAGTTCGCTCCGAATCATTATAGCGTCTTGGATTAATTCAGACCAACGTGACGGTTGCAGCTTTTTTATGAGTTGTTTTTCTGTTCAAGGATACGGCAATAGCCTTTTTCCGAGGCTTATTTAGCATCCAAGAAAAAGGAAAAGACAGATATTTAATAAACTCAAGTATGCAATATTATACTTCTTACAGTATTTGTTTCAGTGGATAGGTAAAGTGTTCTTTAAAGAGGCAATCATACTTTTAATAAACTTCTATGTTTTTACCTTAATCATATCCATCTATATTTGTCATTATTCGTTTACAACTTTATTTTCCTCTGTTTTGTTTGGATTTGTGTTTTATTTTATTATGTTATTTTAATATCATTAACACAACATTCTTTTATATGGTAGTATTCAAAATCTTGTTTTATTTTTGAATATTTTTGAGGCTTTTCTTGCTTTTTTCGTATTTCATTTTACATTTAATTTGTTTTCCTTAAATGTTGAAAAAAAACCATCACCAAATCAGTTAATAAATGAGTGAATTAAGTTTATTTTTCTACTTCAAATGACCATTTTATTTATGCTTTTAAAAATCTAAAAATATGAAAAGTTTATTTTAAATTTAATACACTTTTTTTGATAAAGATTTTTCCGTTAAGTATTGTTTTCTAGTATCGAAAATATTTTTTAATTTTATGTTTTTTCACGCTGAGTTTTAAAAATCGCACACTTTATCGTGTTAAGATATTTGCTTCATTTTCTTATATTTACTTTTTATGTTATTAGTACCTGTAATAATTATGCGAATGCTTGTCTATAACTACTTTGTTTAACTTTAGTTTTGAGCTGTGAATTAGGTTATATTTTATTCAAAAAAGAATGTTTTTTTCTTTTTATGTTTAAATATCTTTTGTGCTTGATTATTTAACTCTTTAACTATTTCTTATCAAGTCTTCTCAATCGTTTTAATCTCTTTCAATATTTACGTACAAACTATTATCCAAAAGTTTTATATTTTCCACACAGATTAAGAGAATTGATTTATTTTATAATTTGCTGTACATAAAACATAATTATTTTACTCGATAACTTTATATCAGCGCTTTGTTTCGTTTCCGCTGGAAAACTATAAACATTCGTTCGCTTGACATTTCAATTTCCTGCCAGAAAAAAAAACTTACCGCCCATCGTACTGTTGCTTAACGGCGATGACAATGCTCGTTCCGCGGGGTGTTACACGGCATCCTATTAATTTCTGTCCTGTACAGTCACTCAACCATCGAACATAACCATAAAAAAACGCACAGTACGCTGCCGAAACACTCACCGAGCTCCAAATGATCTATGCGTACCGGGCTTTCCGTTACCTGTCGTAAAAATCGTATGCAAAACCGTTCGTCCTTGTCTACACCAAATCATACACGGTGTTAGGGGGGGGTTTGCTGGTGCGCAGCGAAGCCACGGAACGCACGCAATTGTTTTACGGCCGTCGGCCGTTGTTGCCGTAAAGCCGAAATGGATGTCTTCATCAATGTCCGTCCTCGTCAGTGTTCTTTTGATGGGTGAAGACGATGAAGGAGGAGAGACAGAGAGCAGACAGAGGCAAGGATTGGGTGGTCGGAAAAGCAAACAAATCAAACCCGAAAATTCCGACACCGACCGAGCTTCTGCTGCTCGTTACATTTACGTTTTTTTTCCCTGACTTCGCTTTGTTTTCGGTTGTCGTTTTGCTTCTTTGACTTTGACGATTCATTACATTTTGTCGACGTCGGAAGAAAAGGACGGTGGAAAAGCCCGGGGGGGATACGAACTGGGACAGGGAAGTAAATACAATCTTGTATCGATTTGTTACAACCGCTCATGATTTTCCTGTGCTGGGAGTAACGAGATAGTGAAGAGCCTATCGAACACAGACACTCACTGGTTCTTTGTACGGAGATTGAAATGAGAAAACGAAATGGTCGGCCCCGGTTTCGGATGCTGATGCTGAAGTTCGACAGACAGTTTTCCGGCTCACCGGTACCAGTACGGGGCTGCACATCCAGGTGAAGTTTGTTAGCAAACACCTGCGCCACCGGCCTGTTTGTGCAATCAATGCAATGGTGGTGTTGATGTGGCCACAATAGATGTATATGTGTGATATTGAAAATATCGATTAATCGCCATTACAAAGCCTGTCGGCTGGCTGCATGCACCCGTTTGTGTGGATTTAGATGAAGGATATTGGGTGCAGTGATGGAAATGGTAACACGTATGCAGTTAAATTTCATGTCATGTTACTCTACATGGAGGTGTTGTTATTGAATGACATACATTCTTTACTTTGTGTATAGGGAAGGGCGTCATGATGTGCTATAAAGCTTCTTTTTTGTATGATTGTTGTAATCTTTTACATATTCAATGCAAATATATACAGTACATGACGTATCTTTATGGGGTTTGTTTGTGAAAATGAAGCAAACAATTGAAGTTATAAATAAAATCATTGCTGTGGATATAACAAATATAATATTTAAAGTTCAACAGTAACAAGTGAAGACTGTGAAGAAACAAGAAAAAAAGCATTGATTCTTTTAAAATGTCAAGTGTAAAGGCCGACAAGAAAATTCAGTAAAGCAGTGCTTGTAACAATAGCACAAGAAGCGCAGGTCGAACTTAAATTCGCGCAAAAGTGTTAAAAAATAATTATATAGCTAAAACATATTTTTAAAGTACGAAAAATAATTCAAAAATTAAATAAAAGATTGGGTAAAAACACTAGCAGAGTGTGTTAGTTTAAAGTGCCTAGTTAAACAGGAAATAAACTCATAATACACTACATACGACTCAACCTTTGCAGAATTCTGTAATAAAACAATACGATGTTACAATACGAGATTAACGTCATGGTCGCCATGTCATAAAACAAGATGAACGGTCACCATGTAACAATAGCAAGACCGTTCTCGTGCAGATACGAAGACATGTACCGATGTCTCTACTTTGTGAATTGTTGTCACTTACACTTATTGATCACTTAGTAGCAGTTGTCGGGTAACGATCATCCAGCAACTCTTGTTAGTTCGAACGAGACTGTTGTGCGGTGGTTCTTTAATTTATAACCTTTTTTCGGGGACTGATCGTGCGAATAACTTAAAGGAAATTTCCATTGTTGTAGATGATCCTTTTGTATATCGTAATTCTGATTGTTCCAAAAGGTGGTAAATTCCTATTGCCATTCGATAGAATTGTTGTTTGTTTGTGTAAGGTTTTAATTTTCTATCTAGACATTCTTTTAGATTTGATGGGTATTAAGTTAGTGCGTTAATTATCCTGATTCGACCATCATTGTACATGTTTCCTGGATTCGGACCTTAAGCAAAAAACGTAACTTAAATCGTCTGTGGATCTCACATGTATGACCTTTATGTTTATATAAAACTATTTTAGTTACATCCTAAGATCGCTCCAAGTGCTTATTGTACTTATTTATTATCTGTTCAGTATTTGATTCAAAACTAGGAAGAAAACGAAACATAATTTACAAAAAGCGTGCTAATAAGCTTCAAATAGTCTAATTAAAAATAAACAGATGCTATTAATTTTCAGTTATCCCGCTTAATAGTAACTCTAAACTAAACTAGCACTAAAAAATATAACTTTATTGATACTTAAAACACGTTACAAGTTGTATAAATTAGAAAAGGCAATTATTGTAAATCATCTCATGCGATTTTGAAGGATTAATCGGAAGATTTTCGGGCACAGCACCAATCTCATTTCAAAATGAGTTATTTAAAATTTAAAACCTCGATTCAACACGACTCCGCAACCCAAAATGTGAGGGATTTCTTCTCATACAAACGGGAACGAACGTTGCCGCCATAGTACTCATTTATTTCAAAGACTGCTTCGATGTAAAATCACCATTAGAATGAGTACAGTTCAAAGAAACGTGAGTGACTATTGAGTGCCGGCAGCGATCGAATCTCGGCGAACGAGATTGGTGCTGTGCCCGTTTATATGCTTAATATTTTGAAACATTTTTTAAGCCTCAGTGCTTGGTTCGTATTCTGTTTTCTTGCAACACAACAGTGAATTGAACATTGAACAACACGGACTTCAAAGCGGCATTCGATCGTCTCCCTCATGATCTTTTACTTGCAAAATTAGAACTCTGTGGGATTGGCCGATCCGTTGTTGATCCTCATTTTTAAAGGAAAGAACTGTGCGTGTTAAGTTAGGTCCTGTCCTATCCGATTCTTTTTCTCCTGGTTCTGGTGTCCCTCAAGGTAGTGTGCTTAGCCTCTACTCTCAAGGTAGTTAACGACCTCTACACTATCCTCCCGCTTGATGCCTTCCTGTGCTATGCGGACGACATCAACATTTTCCTTCCCATTAAATCTCCTAACGACTGTGTCTCTCTTCAAAACTATCTCCTTGCTCCTACCTCATGGTGCTCGTCCAATTCTCTTCTTCTCTATCCGAATAAGTGTCAAATCATCTCCTTTTCCCGTTCCCTGAGTCCTCTGATGTTTAATTATACCCTCTGTGGATCTCCGTTAATCCGTGTTGCAGAACTCTAGTCCATCGAACAGAACTCTAGGAATGTTGCGTCGATTAGCTTCTGATTTTCGTGACTTCGAGTGTTTGAAGGCACTATACTGCTCCTTGGTGCGCTCAACATTGGAGTATGCATCGGTGATTTGGACGCCAACTAGCAGCACAGCTGTGTCGCGTGTCGAGAGGGTCCAGAGGGCCTTCACGCGGTTTGCCATTCGCAAAGTGTTTGGAGGTACTGGCTTGGATCTACCTTCATACCCGTCACGCTGTCAACTGTTGGGCCTGTTACCCTTGGAGATTCGCTGCATACATGCCCAGGCATGTTTCATCGCCTCCTTTCTCCTTCATTCCACTGATGATCCTTTCCTGCTTTCCAGCATCAACACGTACATCCCTGCTTATCGTCTTCGTCCTCGTCCTCTCCTCGCGATTACATCACGGCGAATGGCTGCGGGTTCAAAATTGATCCACTGCGGCGTGCTCTTTTTGCCTTTAATTCCTCCTCTGATCGATTTGACTTTTCCCTGTCCTTAGATTCGTTCCGCGCCCGTCTCCATTCAAACTCTTCCCTGCCGTCAGTCGCTCCCTGATCACTCTCCTGTCCTGAAATTGTGTAGCATCAAGCTGACAATGTTATTTGCAATAAATATTAACACACTGAATGATACCAGAATCAAAAACCTTTCAAAATATCTGTGTTGACATGACAGTTGTCATCGATGAAGTCAAGGTAAAGAGAGATAGTCGTGCGGTATGTCGATCGATGAATTAGAAGCTCGACGATCGACGGTGAGGAAACATCACAAGGCACGAGAGAGGCACGAGGCTAGCGAATCAGGTCAATGATCAGGTTTCGGCAGCGGCAGGATAGAAAACGTGACCATATAAGAACCCGATAAGGCAAAAGTGTGAAGAATAAGACAATAACAAATCAGCTAGTGCCGCGTGAGGTTTAGATTTTTATAAAAGTTGACCCAATCTCCCGATCGCCTGTGCACGAACGAAGAATATAAGTGAATTGAGTAATTGGGAAATTGCTCTTCTATCTCAACAATCTGTTTACATCGACTGTTTGAATCTTACCAAAATAGAAGACATAAAGAAAACTAGGCTTTACTGCGAATTAAATCATTTTTGTTGTGTTTTGATTATCAAAAAACGTATTAAGCTCTAAACTATCTCGACTTTTATGTCAATTCTTATACAATTTTTTTCAAGAATTTTACCAGAATGATCTACAGAACGAGCACTCATGTTATTAAGTGTTTTTTTGATAGATCGTTTTTATTTCACATTTCACTACAATCACCTGAACAATCACAGCCAGCCAGTGTAAAGTAACGAGAACTTTCCGTTCTGCTCTGCCGCACTTCGAGTTGTGAATTTATCATGTTTGAACTACAAACAAATAACACAAAGGAGACGAAATCTGGCACCTTCGCCGACGACTAACGGGCGTGCCGGTAAGGCATTGCTAAATGCTTTCAAAATTTGTGCAAAGTGTCAACTTACTCGCTAATGGATCGGTACGCGATGTAATTTTTCATTCAGTTTGATTTGGATTTGGCCCACTCTTTGCTCTCTCTCTCTCTCTTTCTTCCCACGTTATTCGTTCGTTGACGGTGAACGATGATCCGACTTGACCGATGACCGGCCCGACCCTTGGACGTTGTGTGTGTGTGTGGCCAAAGAAACCCGAACAAATCCATCCCACCATTGCTTCGGGGCACCAGCCGCACCAGAGGTCCAGAAAAATAGCACCAAATGAATCATTTTCCTTTCGTGACAGGGTGCACTTTTAAAGCAATTTATCACCCACGTGAAAATGCATTTCTCCCGGGGCTTCGGAGGTCGCGCGCAACAAACCGTTACTGTGCGCAAACACCTTTCAGCATCGGCAGCTGGCCGGTGGTCCATGTTGCATCATCCTCAATGTTGGTGGTGGTGGAAAGTGCCGAGAAAAAAGTGCATTTCAAACTGCGTTCCCGACCAGCTCGGGAAACCCTCAGGACTGCGCTCGTCTCCGAACACTGACAAATGATCCAATTTTGTGAGAAAACGAACTGCTGGTGCTGCTGTAGCTGCTGCTTCTTCTGCACGGCTATGCACACACAAAAACACACACACACATACAAACACACGGGAAATAAAATAGAAATGGCAGCAGTGGGTCAGCATCAGGAAATGCATCCGTCAAACAAACGGACGTGCTTTCAACTTTTCATCTCGCCCCGGCATCGAACAAACCGGCCGGCCATTTGCAGGTTCGGCGGAGGTTGTTTAATGGAAGCCAGGATTTGGTTCTTCCCGGTTGTTCGTTGCCTGTTGTTTTCCATACGCCATTGCGGTGCATGTTGTTAAGTTTGCTTCAATCGCTGGAGCATGTTTTCTCTAGGTCCCGCTGCGATGGGTGGGCGAGTTCATTAAAATTGATTTGAAAAATATAATTGTATTTCTTCGCTTTCCCATTTCTTGGGCTGCGGGCATGCGTGTGCGTGTGTGTGCTTAAATCGCTCTTGCATGCCTATGCAAAGGTTTGGATGTGCTGGAGGCAATCAGTAAACAATCAACCGCAACCAAAGAACTGGATGGAAACCCGCTCGAACTCGTCTAGTACGGGCGAAATTTTATCGACCAGCCTACAAGCACCTAACGCACACGGCACGCACCCCCACCCCACACACACACACACACACACATCCATTTATGCTTTGCCGTGGCGACGAAGCCAGCATAATAATGTGTAGCGAAATCAATTTAGCATACTTAGCACGGAAAGCTTAGTGAATGGGATTTTATAGCCCAACAGAAGAGAAAATGTATTGGAAGGCGTGTGTGTGTGTGTGTGTTTTTATTCTCAAGAAAACATGTATTAACCTTGCTTTTTCGTGTCCTGGTTTTTCTGTCGCTTATAATTGCATGCCAGTGCAAAAAAAAGCAACAGAAAAAAGAAAACATAGGTACAGCACATCGAGCAGAAAATTGATTTCCAATGCTTTATTCGAACCAAAATGTGCCCGTTAGCTTCAATGTGCTCTCACCCCACACTCAGTTCTCAGTGATCGGGTTCCAGTTTAATGAAGATTTTTGACAGGAAAAAAAACGATTGACAGAAAGATTTCCCGGAAATCTGTGCCACACGTGAGACAAACTGATGAAATGCGTATTTTTGAAGAGGTGTGCAACACTTTCACATTAAACTATTGCCAACATTAGCCTTTTCCAAGGCGTTGCTCGTTTCTTAAATAGGTTGTTTTTTTTTAACGATTTAGAACTTTATTCATATAAATCCGATAACAAATTAATATAAATACTCCCAGCACCCAACTAAGAAACTTTCCCGTGAGGAATTCATCTCTTGGATTTATATATTCCGCTTTAGTTTTTGTGAACTTTTCGCTCTTTTTCTATTTTAGCAACACTGTATTTACATTTCTCTTAGGTCATTTTTGAGTAACTCATAAATGAATATCATACTCTAAAGGGCCCGGTAGATGCGACAGCGGCGCCGGTCTTCTCACGGCAGGACCGGGGTTTAAGTCTCATCTGGGCCGTTCCCCCATAGTGAGGACTGACTATCCAACTATGCGGTAACAATAAGTCTAGTAAGCCAGAAATGGCAGGCATGACCTAAAGAACGTTAGGCCAAGAAAGAAGACTCTAAAGGGCCAATCACTCCCATTTCAACGGCCTGAAGTAGTTGCCTCTCTAATAGAGGACTCCTCTACCGGTTACAGCACCACTCGTTCATCGTCCCGGATACTTCTCATAATTGTTGCAGCCCTCCTTTCGACGTCCTCCTCCAGGTGGAACTGGTGGACGCGTTCCCTCCCGTACTCTGCAGTTTCCTAAATAGGTGGTTTTAGCTTAGAAAAGAAAAAAAAAGTATTAACTTAAATAGAAAAGACAGTAATCAGATAAAATAGAGATCAAAATTCGATTTTTATTGTGATGCTATTTACGATGCATCAAAACACGCTCTACTAAACTTTTAAGGCAAACTTTTCGTTCTAATTTAATCGTCAGAATGTCCTAGTTTTCGAACCTCATTTTTATAACGCCTTAACATTTCCTTTTCGCGTTGTCATCCTGTTCTACTTCTTCTTTGCTGGCCTGTTCCTCATCCTGTTACACTGTAAATTATTCACATTTATCTTAATTGATAGCTATGTCCACGCTATTGACAGCTGTTCTAGAACAAATGTTGCACCAAATAGATGCACCATAATGTGCACTACAAGTTAAAGCTAAACTCAGTTAAAAAAATGCAACCGATTTTAATATTTGGCTTGGCAATATTTAATCATGTTGGTAGTTGCATTTCGTAGCAATTAAAAAAAATACTTATTCAAGCTTAATACGGTTGTGCCAATACTATTATTGAAGCTTCCGTTTTAAGTTTAAATATATAATTATAAGTGTTTAGATTTATTTTGCGAATATGAATATAAGTGTGACGTTCGCTATACTCGACGGTCTGATCCAAAAAGAGACAGATTGATCTTCCGCAGCGCGCTTGTAATCTCCAGAGTGTTCCCATATCATCTCACTAACACACCCGTAAGATGATCGGTTTAAGCCGCTACGTCGGTTACAATAACTATATGGTTTATTTCCTTCAATAATTAAACAGTTTTTTTTTGTGGATGTAGTCACTGTTCAACTCAGTTGGCAGAATTACTGAGTACAGATTTTCGAAGCAAAACAGAAATTACTTGAAAACCTTCAGTGTGTTCTTGCTAGCATTGGCGTTGTTTTGACAGATGTCTAATCAAACCACATTTGTCGTATTTAATATTTAACATAAATTGAATAATATGTTAGTATTTGTCAATAATGATTTGTTTCTGATTTGTTGGTTTATTTATAAAATGGTCTTTGTTGTCGAAAAACTTTATAACTTTTTAAACACACTTTTTTAGTCTTATTATGTGATTTCTGAGGTCGCAATCAGAAAAAAGGGCTTTGTTGTCGTTGGTGGAATCCGGCACGACTTCAAACACTCCGAGCCAGAACGTTGCCTTAGCGGGTGGTCAAATGAAGTTGCTGGCCGAATGTTGCTAGCAAAATGTATGGAATTTGACAGGTTGAAGAGTTGCCAGCCACTTTGTTGCTGTCAAATTCCAAACATTTCGCCAGCAACATTCGGCCAGCAACTTCATTTCACCACCCGCTTAACAATACCGGAGAGTAGCCTCTGACTTGTTACGTATGATCTCCTTTTGTTTCCTGGACCGGAGAAGTGCCTCCGACTTGAATGTTTCCTTTCTTTCTTCTAGATCGGAGACGTACCTCCGACTATAAGAACTGGCGATTCAAAGACCGGGGTTTGGCTATTATTCGAATGCGCTTTTATAAACTTGTCACCGCTGATTTATACTAACTTATTGCTGACCGATTTTTATATTTTGAGTTGTAACAGTTTTGAGAAACAAAAGCATAAATTTATAATGTTTTACAACAAGATTTTCCCAATAAATAATACTAGGTTTAAATTTACCTGCAATGGTTCGACAGTAACATTTCTTTGAACAAGCTTTTAAGAGCTTTTATTGAAAATATTTTATAGGCCTTTAAGAACATGAAGAAGCTTGTGCAGATCTTTCAAACCCGTCATATAAAATGTAATTTCTATTCAATTACTTTTGAAGTGGAATGTAAACGTACGATCATTCTCTCATGCTCTTAAAATGATTTGTTCTTCTCTTCACGCAACACAATTGAATAATTCAATTTTCCATCTTCTCTTTCCTTTCCTTTGTCTCCTCCAGGTACGTCAATGTGTTAAATACAATGAATCTGCAACCGTGAGTATACTTGACCGATATTAAAACTCCACAAGTTTGATGTTGTGTGTGTGTGTGTGTCTTAAAACATCTCCCCAGTATTGTCTCGTCGAAGAAAACAAACACTTACAACACATTTATATGATTCGGCACTAAACAACAATCGCACCTGTAAAACCTCCGATGTAAATCATAAACAGAACATCAAATCATAAAAGACAAATGTGTCTCTCTTTCGAAACCAGCCCACATCCCTGTTCCTACATTCTTTCACCGTTCTCGTGACCTTCCCGCCTTACGGACACACGGACATCGTCCTACGTCCATTAAATTTTGCGTCCCATTTGAGAGTGTCAACAGAGAGTGGCACACAACACACGACCATTCGACGTTACCACGCCTAAAACACGCAACCAAAATACGAATGGCTGCTGCTGTCAATATTCATTTTCAAGTCTACCGGTGTCCTCCCGCTGCTACCTCTCGCGCTCTCTCTCTCGCTTACCAGATGTTTGTCAATGAAAAATGGCGACTAAAAATAGTGCCTGGAGATGAAGATGGAAGGCCTTTGTTGGCCCTCGTCAAACGGTGACGACGCAACCAAGGAGACGAAAAAAAGGCGACGATGATACACGTGAAAAACCGTTCCGTTGTCCACTTTCATCGATGGTTCTTGTTTTGATACCGGCCAACATCCGGGATCTGATGCTGTTGCTGCTGCTGCTGCTGCTGCCACTGACACTTATCTATCACATTAACGTTTGACCTTTGAGTCGGATGAGATTGGGACCGAAATTGAACATCAAACGCGAATGATCGTAGGTGATTAAATGGCCGGTAACGGAGAGGAGACTGGGCGGCGTGCAGTGGACAGGGAGAACCAAGGTCCGCAAGGAATCATGTTTTGTCACTGGTTTACTTCTTGATGAGATTTTTCTACCGGTTTTTTGATTGAGAAATGATAAGAGGTGAATGGTGATGACGATGATTTGTTTCTGATCTTTCGAGATCCACAACATTTTTCCTGCTTTTATTACTCATGAATTATTTATATCAACATTTTCTTGTTGTATTTTTCATTGAGCAATCTAGTTGATAATCCTGAGACGAAGTTTTTTTTGCAAAAGAATCAGTTTTCAAAATCTTTGTCTCCGGAAGCAATATGTCTACGGATACGGTAGAAAGTCACATTTTTTACACAATTCAACTTCGTTTTGAAGGAAAAGAGTTCTCATCCTCCCAGTTTAAAGGCGAGAAAGACTAAAGGAATACGGAACGGAACGGAGCTGAAAAACCCTCCCCTAAATAATGTTAATGGAGAGCAGCCGGAACATCTTTATGTGCGAAGTGGAATTTGCGGTGTCCTCTGTACCTTTTGCGTCCGTTTGATGGTTCGGTTCGCCACCGTCTGTCGCTTCCGTTCGGCGGATGAACACTCCACAGCCCGGCGTTCGGTTGCTCCGGTCGCGACGGTCCACCTTCCTCCCAGCCCAACCGAAACCGTCCGGTCCACAGCCCGGTGCGTCGCGAATGCAAAACGCTGAAGCACACTGTCGCTTCCTACGACATTCAAATTTCATTAAGCCCAAACGAACGCCTCTCGCCTACGTCACTCGCGATCGATCAAATGTCAGTTCCGGTTTTCTATTTCGCTCCGGTTCGCCTTTTCCTTTTGCCATCTTCCCATTCCCTCACTGTCCTTCCATTGCGGGTCGGGACGGTCGCGAGCGAAATTAGATTAATGTACCGTCGAACCTTTCGAACGGAAGAGGACACGATCAACCGAAACAAGATTACCGCACGAAAACCCGAGGATGAATCGATGAATTTTCGCTTCATCTTCATCGGGATAACGAACTTGCGGCGGTGGCGGCGGCGGCGGGCTGTGGGTTCGGATGTAGAAGGAAGTTGTGGTTCTGAGAGAAATATTTAAGGACAATGAAAAATAGACAAATTAAGATCCAAGCGAAACGAACGCACAAATATGATGGTGGTCGGTGTTTCCAAGTTGCTGGTTGAAGTTGGGAGAAAATATTTGAGATAAATTGATCAAATTTAATACTTGATGTGTATGATATCTTTAGTTCGGAAACTTATTATCTTTGCTGCTATCGGTTAACTAATCGAGCAGTTATCGAGCGGAATTCCGATTCAACCATTGGTAAATTGGTACTGATCGAGATGAAGTCATAAATAACATTTGATTTGGTATAAAATGTATGTATAGCATACGCTTTACAACCAAATATGCTAACCTTGGGAGATCGTAGCCTTCCATTTCTGTCATATCTTGACTTACATTACCTTGGTGTCCTATGTATGGGACGCTTAAAGCCACTGAAGGAAAATTTAGACAGTTACCTTACAGGATACAGGACACCGGGGCGGTGGTCTTCACACGGCAGGACCGGGGTTCAAGCCTCATCTGGGCCGTTCTCCGGTGAGCCGTGAGGACTGATTATCCAACTATGCAGCAACAATAAGTCTATTAAGCAAAAAATGGCAGGCATGACCTAAGAGGTCGTTAGGCCTAGAAAGAAGAGAGATTCTTTAATCCAAGCATGTTGATGTTGAAGAATTTGAATTTTTATTTACTTTTAGAAGAACGATGGAGATCCAAATCCATTCAAAATTAGTTTTTTTATAAACAACGTCTCATATGACATCTTCTTCTTTCTTGGCCTAACGACCTCTTAAGGTCATGCCTGCCATTTCTGGTTTACTAGACTAACCCTAAGCATGACCTAAGCATGATTTTAAATTGACGCTTTGAAGTTTTGCGTTTAAAAAGTTGCCAGCTCTCATAGGCGAACTAGCCATCGTCGTAAGCATGATATTTTGCTGATCAAATATCTTAAAATTAGATGCGAATAGCATCTAGCTATCTAGCTATTATATTGCCTCTTAAGATACTTAAGATATAGCTTCGCGGTCTTGGCCTACTGCAAGAATCCTCGATACCACTCACGGTCTAGCGCCGTCGTCTGTAAATCCAATATCCCGGCCGTTCTGGTGGACGCATCAACGCCATCACTCCATCTCAGTTTGGACCTACCACGCCTCCTGGGTCCATGTGGACGGCCTAAAAGGACTTTACGGGCTGGGGCGTCCGTTACCATTCTCATGACATGACCAGCCCACCGGAGCCTGGCGAGCCTAATTCGCTGCACGATGGTGAGATCACCTTACAGCTTATAGAGCTTGTCATTGTAACGGCTCCTCCATTGTCCTTCCACACATACGGTGCCTCTTAAGATAAACAACCTCTATTATTTATTAACAGGATTCCGATGTGCTGAAAATATATAATTCCTTTTCTTTAATCTGGCGCCATAGAGAGAAGTATCCGATACTCTGTGGTAGAGACTTCGGGAACAAGCTTCTATAATTCATCCAGATTCTGACATTTACTGATGTCTATATCATTATTGTTTGTAGGCTCTCCTACGTAGCAGAAGCCTCTCAAAGGATCGAACAGGTGGCCCTAATTATCGGGATTAGTAATGTATGTAATTCCTTGGTTAATTATGTTTTAATTTGTTTCTAGATGACCAGCCTTCTCTTTAATCTGGCGCTATAGAGAGAAGTATCCGATACTCTGTGGTAGAGACTTCCGGGACCAAGCTGGATAATTCAATCCAGATTCTGACATTTACTGATGTCTATATCATTATTGTTTGTAGGCTCTCCTACGTAGCAGAAGCCTCTCAAAGGATCGAACAGGTGGCCCTAATTATCGGGATTAGTAATGATGTTACTCGCAACCCTGCTAATGTACTCATTAATGATGTGATCATATCACCCTTGAAGTTATCCAAAACGTCATCCATATGGAGTCGATAGAGCGTCAGCAACATATGTAGATGTTGAGTTACGCACCAACATCCTGAGGAAACTCCTCCAAACTAAATGACTGTCGCGACGGACGATTGAGACAAGACTGCTAAGTGGTTGTAGGACCGTATACTTTAATCTATGCACAGTTGTTCATATAAGGTCTGGATCCGTGTACTTGCTCGATCGCTTAAATAACCTAAATGGGCAACGCTTCAAATCAATAGGAAACTTGTGATCGCCAACGGAAACTACGCCAGATTTCCATGCTTACTGTCCGAGCATACTGTCCTACATTCCTCGACTGAACAGAAAAGCAAAAACTAATTCATTTGTCGTGTACATCCATTCGTTATCCCGTGCGTTACAATTACAATTTACATCCAGCAGCATCAATCAAAGCAATTGCATAACTAATATAACACGTAGACGAACTGATTTACCGCGTACGATACGGCCCACACTACCCCAAACCGGATCGTAGAACGGATGGGACTACTTCCTAGCCAAAGCAATTGGCCACTCTAGCACCATTCCAGTTAGCACTCCATTTAACCCATTTGAGAAAAGTAACTAATGAATATGGAATTCCCTCCAGTCCTCTCTCCCAGCCCCCTCCCCCCTTGCAGTTAGGTCACGATCGAGTTTTAAAAAGGGGTTGGTTGCTAACCTTTTTTTTTAATGCGTTTCGCGTTTCGTCGCTCTCCATTTTCAAACGACAACCACCACCGGCCACACTTGAGAGCGATCCGGTTGGCAGTTTTATTGCGGCGCCTGCACTTGGACGCTTCGATGACGTACGGCCGCGCGTATGTGTGTGTGTGTGCGAAGTGAGGAGTTTTAATTAGTTTTGGACACAATAATAATCGGACCCCACGGCAGAAACCCGGAACACACTTGTAGAAACTAACACGCTACATGCAAATGTAGCTAAATTTAGCGCGTCCGCGAATACCACAAATCCCGTTAGTACTCCTCTTCTCATCACCGCCCACCTCCTCCCTTACCACCCTCCCTGTGGAAGTGTGGGTGAAATCAAACCACACGAAATCCGTGTTGTGTTATGTGCACACCAACGCGCGCTCTCTCTCTCCTTCTTTCCATCGGTCGTGCCGCTGAGTCATGGTGGCTAGAGTTTGAATACTCACTGATGGGATTTTTATGACCTGACCAGGTAACCGATGCAACAAGAGGAGAGTGGGTTGGAGGGAAAACGGAGGTAGGCAACACAGGAAAGGGTTAAAGAGTAATTAAATCGTATATGATTTATAGTAACATGGCAAAAGTAAGTTACACCTCGCGTAAATGCAGCGACCCGGCGGTCGGTTCGGTCGTTGCAACCTCAACAATACATGTAGAACACTCGCGGGCGAAGGGTGAACAGTGCGAAAAAGAATCACCCACACCCCACCCACCCGCTCGTGCATAAAAGTGCACCGGTTTTAGCCGAGATGGTTGGGTGGCGGTTTCGGCTCTAATGCGCCCGTGGTTGGAACGTTCGGGCGGTGTGCACGCTTGGGTGGCACGCTGAGCATAAATTAAACACGAGTATATTTTTGTGCTTTATGAAGGACTCATTTAAACCGAAGAACAAA
This sequence comes from Anopheles maculatus, assembly GCA_002091835.1. Classification (NCBI taxonomy): domain Eukaryota; kingdom Metazoa; phylum Arthropoda; class Insecta; order Diptera; family Culicidae; genus Anopheles; species Anopheles maculatus. The sequence goes on along the minus strand of KZ061944.1, from coordinate 104,963 downwards.
ACAGACGTGTAATAAATCTATTTCCTTTTGGCAAATGGAAATGCATTCGCTTCGCGTCCTGGGAATGGATTGTGTGCAAAAACAAGGACTGAAATGAATTGCACAGCATAATACACCAACATGAGTGTTTGATGCACATCCGGTGGTTGTAATTGTTTAACAGAGGACTTGAAGCTTTTGTTTCTTTGCTACACTTCACATAAATGTATTCTCACACGTACACACGTGATACCGCGTCTGCATATCATTAATTATGTGGATTACAGCACGAGCAACTCTTGCCGGGATTGCGTACACCCGGGATCCGGGCAACCCTGGCTGTAAGTACACACTGATCTACTAATCCACTAACGACGAGTAGCGTTACCTGTGCAAGGGTTTTGCGTATAGAAAAAGTTTCTTTGGGTTGGAAAAAAAAGTAGGGAAATCTCTAAACCTGGAATGTTTTTGTGGCCCTGATTTTTACAACCTACACTTTCGTATTTGGGTGGAGTTTGCACAAAAAAAAAACACACACACACACGCGTCACACAGCTCATCCTCGGTGATCTTTCGGTAGCTTTTTTATGTGGGAACACAAAGCATGTTTTTCTTGTCTTCCCACTCGACAGACAACTTTGTACCGATTTCTGCTTATTTTACTTATGAACTTTCGAGCAGCATAAAAACATACACACACACGCAGTGAGTTTGTAGCTGTCGTGGTAACGGTGGTGTGCTGCTGTTTTGTTGCTTGCAGCGTGACGCAGCGAATCGCTACCAGCGGAAATGGTGTTTCTTTAGATTTATAGCCGCTCGTCTAACGGTCGGAGCGTACCCGAACCACTGCCGAGTTGTACCGCAAAGCTACCGCCGCCTTTGCTCTCGGTTCATGATGAAACTTAATCTTTTCCAGCCAGTTCCTTGGATCCTGACCTTTTCGAGCAAAAAAAAAAAAAGGTGCAACAACGACACGGTGCACGTCTTCGCGGTGAAAAGTAGATCAGTGGCGTTCGTTTCGCTCTGCCACCTGATTGTCCTGCTGGTGCCTGCTTTCTGTTCCGCGCACACATTCAGTACCGGAACTGTACTTAATTTTAAGTAATTTCGCTTCCTAATTGCAATTCATTTTTGGCTACCAGGCGTCTCCTTTTGCGAATTGTGTAAACTACCGGGCGCCTCCATGCGCGTGTTTTACAAACCACCGGGCGTCTCCTTTACATTCGAATGATTCACCGGGCGTCTCCATTGAAGGGTTTTTGTGTTTTTTTTGTTGTTGTTTTGTTGATATGAGAATGCGTTGCAGGTTTGTTACGTCACTGAAAACATTTCCCCACTAATGCCACAGCATACGATATTGCTTAATTCGATCACGTGCGCATCGACACATGTCCCGTTCTGTTTCTTTTTAAATGGGTAGCACTTTCATCGCCATTCAACGGATCGCAATAACCGTCGACGGTTATTGATTCACGTTTATGCTTTCGTGTATTGATTTAAATTTCTTTCCTTTTGGTACACACAAACCCACACACACACACGCACACACAAGCCAGCTGTATAAAGCGTAACTTGTTCACATTCTTCATGAAAACGCTAAAAAGCTGAACGTCACCATAGGCACTAGCAGCGGAGTGCAATTACGGAACGATACCGAACGGTGAAGAACCTCGATTGCACAGAAAAGAAGCACAAGAGCGCCGTAATAACATTACGGGGCGAGCAAAAAAGAAAAAAAAAACCCTCCCCCTCCCCCGACTAAAACAAACAAAATTGCATCCGTGCAAAACGGAAACAATGACGGAACGGTGGAACAACAAACCGTCCCGGCCATACAACACCAGTCGGACGGTGGCGGTGGTAAAGTCTCGAAATGGCGTCAGTCAGTGTGCTGGTGATTTACGTTTACGGTGGCATAACGGATCACTTCGCTATTTGTTAAAGTGTTTCTCACCCTCAACCCGGGCCAGCCGTTTCTTGCTTCTGCTTCCTCCTCTTCTTCCTCTCCGTTCCATGTTTCCTGTTTTGTTTCTTTGTCTAGCGCTTTCATCGACTCATTGCCTGATGTCTTCAGCAGACGGCAAACGCCGTTGTTGGTCGGATGATTGCAAGACAAATAGAGCGTCTTCGGTATGTGTGCTCGGTTCGGCACACACACACACGCAGACAGGGTGGTTCGTACGACTAGCCTCGCAGACAACCCACTGTACCGTGGATCCGTGTTTATCGTGGGGATTAAGAGCAAATTCATCAATATCGACTTCCGGCACGAAACTGTGATTTGTCTTGAACCGCAACTCGTGTGCCGGAGCTCGGCAATCGGGAACCGAACACCAATTGTTGCGGATCTTTGGCGAGGTTGAGTAGCCGAACGATGGTAAAATAATGGGTAATGCACGCCGATTTCGGTAGCCGCCTTATCGTGTTGCTCTTTTAGTGATGTTGATGAATGACACTTATTTGTCAACCTTTAAAATCAGTTAAAATAGATCTATAATTGAGGTTGAATGTCGAACAGTAAGAGAGTGTTTGGCGTCAGGAATGAGTGGAACAATTTATTCTCCTTGTTTGTATTGAAGAAAGTAACAATTAAACGAGAATTGTACCAGAATTAGGGATAAAGAATTCTTATTAAATGTGAAATGTTCTTAAGGCCGCGCTTCAGCTTTCGAATCACCCTGTGCCAGTGTCAAGATCTTCACATTCCCATCATTTCCACACGTCACCGGCACAAGCGAAATGTGAAAACAAAGCACAAGACAAATCCACACACAAATCGTCACTCGTCGGCGTCATGTGCCGCTGCTCATCGCTACTTCCCCACCTCCTCCCCCACCCCCTTAAAGTGAAAACGCAAATATCCATGCACCCACACGCTCACACACACACACGCTCACAAACACGCAAATATTACAGCATCGGGAACTGTGCCGCTTGGTGCTGCTGTTCATGCTACTGTCTGTAATGTGGTCGATGGTCAGTGACACGGAAGCAAGGTGATGAGTTGACGATGGGACGATGTTTGACAGTGTGCGTACAGTGCGTCGGAAGAATGAACTCCCGTCCCCCCCCCTCCCCCTCTCGCTTACACTCCCGCCTATGACATCCCAATTTGCACATGGTTTTATGTGGGGAACTACAGAAGCGAAAAAATGTTTGCGTACTTTAAGCACGTTTCACACTGGACGCCGGCTTCGAGTGTCGAAAACGGAACGATAACAGGAGGGTGAGCGAGGAGAAGCAGAACAGGGAGAAGGTGGAGAGGGAGCTATAGGTGTCTTTGGAATTGCTTTTGAACCTGGCCCGCTTTGTCTTATGCTTCCTTCGATTCTTCGATAGCTCCCACGATGACGTCAATGCCGCCTAGGTGCCCTGAAGCTGCCGTATGCAATCATGCCAGAACGGTTCTGTGTCGATTGCGTATGCGTGTGTGTGTGTGTGCGTATTTCGTACGTTCCTACCGGTGAAACAATACTTGCTAAATAGTCTATTGGGCTATTGCAGCTTTGCCATTATGTCATGCTTCTTCTTGTGCTCTATGACTACACCAATATCGCTGTCTGTTTGGCTGTGTTGGTAGAATACAAAAGGTGTCCATTTTGTACGTGAATTATATAAAAAAAACAATATCCATACTTTAAGCCCAAAAACAATCGATCGTTTTGAAGATGACGAAAAGATATTTGTTTTTAAACAGATTATCATACGTTTAAATAAAAATTAAAATAAATCGGAATTGTTTCACTTCTAAAAACAACTTAAAGACTCTAATGTCATTCCCTATCCGTTTGGCGTCTGTAACATTGTGTCTAGTTTTTTCAGCTCGAATCTACGTCGATGAGCTGTTCGAAAACAATATTGCATACCTTTAGGCGCTTATGCTAAAGACAATTTACAGCATGCCCTGTAAATTTTTCCCTCACATTTTCCCTTGCGGAAGCCATAAGCCGAACCGCACTTTAAGGATTCTTTCCCGTAAGCAGTTGCTCATATTCTGCTCGCACTAGAACCATTACGATGTAAATGCATGCTCTTGAGCTCATGCACACACACACGCGCGTCTTACCTCAAGAAACTGCACCCGCCGGAAAACCTTCAACTCGAGATGATTGTTTTCCCTTTACGCTTTCACCAGCAGGGATCATTGTGTCTTAGTGGAATGTAAGAGCAAAATTACACGCAGAGGAACTTAAAAAATGGCAGGAAAATTGTTCAAAATAAAATAAAATACGTACGGGCGCAAGAATGCGCCATCTTTTATTGTTCCACCGTTGACCTTGTGGCGGTGTGTGTTTGTTACGACTTTACCCCCCCACTTTCGCGACACTGACCGGGATTGACTGGACGCGAAAGCAAGAAAAAAAAATGGTGGAAAAATATCTATTGTGAAGAAAAATCCGGCTATCATCAGAAGCAAGCGCGGTGCAGTTCCGTTGAGATGGAATTTCTTTATTTTTTTTGTTGCAAACTTAATAATCGTTGCCTTGAGTGAGTTCGTCAGTTCATTTGCTTTGGTGGTCGAGGTTGGGTGTGAAAATGTTGTATACACGCGCGCAGCGTCACGAGTAAACTGTAATCCGCCGTATGTTTCTTTATTGGAGGAATAAGATGCGTTATGAGTCATTTGGAATATTGGAGCAAGTTTTTCCCCAGTGATTCATGATTTTTTTCGAAACAGAACACTCGCACGTTGACACTATCGTCATCAATTATCGAGCAAAGAAGTAATATATCGAGAATGACACATTTGTTTTGCGATGCAATAGGGGTTTTCCCTTAAACAACTCTGAACAAAGAATGGATTATTTAATTACCTCTAGTGACTTTCTATTCACCAATGCATGCTGCAACACGGTAATAACTGTCAACTGTTGCGAATAGTTTGTTGACGCGAGTAGAACACCACAACAGGCGAGTGAATCACTACATTAGTTCTAGATGCGGTTGATGTTACATTGATGCGATTCTTAATAAATTAATAAAACAAATCAGAAAATTAAGCATATTTTAATATTGATAAAAGGACTTCTGGACAAAATTTTAGAATCCTTAATATTAATTTACGGGCCAAACAAATCTATTAAACCTGCTTTATGGGAAGCTTTATTCATCCTAAGTCCAGCAATCTCTCGCCTAGTTTAATCGGTATTACATCTTAACATCCGACTCTATTAAAGGGTACGTTAAATACATTTGCCTTTCAATTAAATCCAACTTAATTTAATTTAATTTTTAATCATTCCTATCAAATCGTATTTCCAAGCCAAGTCTTTCACGATTAAATCTTTCTCATTTCGCCATACGCAGATAGCAATGTTAATCTAAAATTTCGAAATAATTATATTTTTAATGAACTACAGCTCTCTAAGGGGTAAACATTTTCCCAAGTGATTGACAATTTTGAAGGGCAGTAGAAAAATAAAACACAAACCAAGATAAACATGACGCTTTCCATATGCCCCCGACAAGCGTCAAGAGCACACCAAACCACCGCAACCAAGCAGAAGACCTGTTTGATCTATCATCTTTGACACATCGCAAAACAACGCTTCCATCAATCTCGATCAAACAGCAAACAGAAAAGAAAGGAAAAAAAAAGAGTTGTTAAAGGAAACGTTTCCATCTAACGTAACATCAATTTCTACCATCATTTTTATTTCCAAAAAAATCCGTTCCTATCCGACTGTTCCCGTGTATGGTAGAATTTTTTCGATTAATATGAAATCAACGATATCTGTACGGTTGCTGTTTGTTTGCTGCTGTCATGATTGACACCCGGTGCTTGACTTTTCATCGATAGCGTTCGGCTGCAAATGTTTGTGCATCGATTCGTTCGTTGCCTGCCCGGGTAGAAGAGGCGTACGATTTTCCGAAGGATATTTCCCTTTTTCCCGGCACGATCTGCCAAGTTCAGGATGACGATTACGATGTCATTTCTGTAATGGAAATGGGGCATGATGCCATATCTCGTCTTTGCCACTAAATTGTCTCAAGCATCCGGGCAACCATGCTTATCCGTTTGTCTTACAAGGTGTCCTAGCTGCCGAGCGCTGCCGCTGCATGAACGAATGGGCTGAGGCTAAGTGTTGAATGGCAAGTTATGTTTCTTGCTATGAATTTTAAAAGCGTCATCACCCGTGACTGCTTCGGAAAAGATGCTGTGTGTGTGTGTGTGTGGTTTGGTAAGGAATCGTACCACTAGCATCACGCTGTTGGGCAGTACGATGGACCAACCCGACGGTGAGTTTGTTTTTCGTTCTACCGAGCGCTTCCTGTCCAGCAGTGCACGAGAGCAAACCTCGGTACCACTTGCTAAGCGATGAATTATTGGTACTAAGAAGGAACCTGGGCACAATGCGTTCCAAGAATACCTTGACGGTGGAATGAAGATTCACACTAGGACAGTTCGGGCGGTGTGCACATGCATGTGAGCAAAGGTAATATGTGTGCCAACCCGATGCCGAAGGATGGCGTAAGCAATCCGTTCCGTACGCTTTACCATACGCTGTGCAACATTCCTGCATCGTACCTGGTACGTTGGGATGCCATCAGGATAAAAAGCACACTCAGCCATCAAGCACAGCATTTTCCTTGGCTTGAGAATGGGGTTGACCGAACGGGCAGTGATGGCGGGAAGATAGAAATATCAATTACTTTGTGTACTTCCGGTCTGCTGACGGAGAAAATAGCTTTCCCTTTTCCTTGAAGCTACCGCGTCGACCGGACGACGACAAACTGCCCTGGTGATGGATTGTGTGAACTTAACTCCAAAGGGGTAGCTTTTCTCCCCTCAAGGCGGTCAAGAGGGGGCCTTTTCTTTAGAAGTGATTACAAAAAGGAAAAATTGTGTTTTGTGTTCGGAGACTGCAGACTAGCCAGGCTGTCATGTTTTGGAAAGTTGTCTATTCGATTATGGGGCCAAGCTTTGAGTATCGATGAAAGGAACCCGATTATGATTATCGATCATTAACCCTGTCCTTTATCAGTACATACCGCATCGAGAGGAATGAATGCCGAAGGCAAATTCTTTTGCATCAGCATGACTGAATTCTTTGTATTAATAAGAGCCCATTGTCATATGAGTGGTGGATGAGTATTGTCCATTGTTAGTTTTCACGAGAAATGTGAAGAAATGCCTATAAAAGATAATTTGCTTTATGAATTTCTTATGTAAAGAGATCAAAAGTAAATCGTAAAGGTGGTATTTGTAGATATTTATAATTATTATTTCGTATATAAAACCAGTGTCCCCACGTGTCAAGAACTGTGCAGCGTAAGATTACAACAATATTAGCAATTTACGGCCATTTATTGTTACGCTCTTGGATATGATCTTGATAAGGTCGATTATAAAAGAGCAATACAATGTTTGTTATTTATGAAAAACAGATGACTTTTTCTTAAAGCATAATTACAATAAATCAGAAAATGATGTCAAAACAAGGCACATTGGTCTAAGAACGAAGATTAAGTAAATTTTCTTAAAATATGATTTTTTTTTTTAATTCAATTAGAACGGCCTGGCCGTATTGCTTTTGACTTGCTTTTTACCCGTAGCAGAATAGTCAGTCCTGCGTTCGAGGTGGTCCGAAGGGATTCGAACCCCGGTTCTGCCGTGTGAAGACCGGCGCCGCTATCGGATACACCACCGGACCGCCCCTAAAATATGATTTTTAATCTTATTTAATTTATTTAAGGTTACAAAGTATTTAAAGAAAAGATATATATAATTACCAAGTAATATACAATTCTTTTTATAAACATAATAATTATCCTTCACAGAACTTGGAAAATGTATTGTTTTGGGAAAATTTTTATTATTTGGATCGAAGATTTGATTTGATTTTTAATTAAAAGAATGAATAAGTTATAAAGTATTAAAAATTATTTATTTAAAAATTATCAAAGATGAAATGTTGATTTTAATACAAGTGAAAATTTTATATAAAATGTTTCAAAAATCTCCTAAACTTTAAAACATTTCAACTTTCATAAACTTCAACTTTCTTTTGCCAAAGTTTGCTGTTATTGAGATCTTTAAATGTACAAAATTGACCATTCTTTGCGAATTCTGTTAAAATTTAAGCTGTTCCTAGTTGCCCCTCTAAATGTTATTTGCATTTAAATGTTTATCATATGATCAGCAACAAATAAAAAACCAAAATTATGATGAATATGAGTTTTTCTTCTTTCTTGGCCTAACGGCCTCTTAGGTCATGCCTGCCATTTATGGCTTACTAGACTTATTGTTACCGCGTAGTTGGATAGTCAGTCCTTGACTATGGGGGAATGGCCCAGATGAGACTTGAGCTTCGGTCCTGCCGTGTGAAGACCAGTGCCACTGTTGTATGTACCACCGGGCCGCCCCTTGAGTTATTCACTATATTTAAAGCATTTGATATTGAATATTGAATAGAACAGTATATATTTAAATACTGGACTTTAGTTTTTAAAAGCCTTCAACCTGAAATGTAAATATAAATTTAAGTAAAGCCACCTAGACATCAAACTGTCCAACAGATGTCGCAATTGTGATGCCATCTGAAGATGTTATCTCGAATGCGAGAGTCTTCGTAAATTAACTGATGTTGTTATGCTACCACCTTTGCACAGTCGTTGTAAAATAAATCTGTTTGTATGCTTGCAAAACCATCTACACAGGACTGTTAGTAACCTCCTAAAACCAAATCGTAAAAGGAACATCAAAGAAACACAACTTTGTACAATTTTGGAGTTTGTTTTGAGGCATGTATTTAAATTACCCTGCAACAAGAACCTCTTCAAAGCAATAAATGAGTTCGAAGTAATAAACTGTTGAAATCAGTCCTACTACCACTACCAAACCGATCCAGTCGAAACTGATGACCGTCCAATGTTTGTGCATGGCTTACCATGAATTCCATTTCCAAAGCACCGAATCCAGCAACCCGGTATGCCTCGCAAACTTTTGCGTCCTTTGACCCTTTGGGCGGAAAGTTAATTCGTCTGTCATCTCTCTCTCTCTCTCTCACTCGCCTTCAAACGCTGATGCGTCGATCCACCGACCAAATCTTCCTATTCCACCATCACTTTAATTGCTAGGACACATCAGCAGAGGGCTAGGGGTTTTTTTGTGGAGTGGCCGAAATGTGTACCAGTGCATCCTAAATGAGCTGTGCGTTCCGCACTTTCGGTTTTCCATCCAATCATGGAAGTTTCGCACAAATAGGGAATGACAGGGATGCTCTCATTGCGGTTGCTTTGACAACGCTGGCTGACCGAACGTACCAAGCATAGCGCAAACTGTCAGTGCTTATGTGTTCTGTGTGTGTGTAAGCGAATGTTTGGTTTCCCTTCCCTCCAAGTACCCCTTCCCCCCTGTTTTACAAATGGAAAACTCTTTCACCAAGGTAATTTGCGCACGGTAAAACTCGGAACTGCTCGGTTGCACTTTTACTTGTGCGAGCGTCGCTTGAGTTTCGCCCGCCCGGCTTTGCCATTCCCAAGAAACGACGGGCTGAATATTTGATGGTAACTACTTTCGGTGGTTGTGAGGTTTTTTTGTTTTTGTTTCGGGGAGTTGTTTTCAGCCCAACGTCTCACAGCGTTCAGTCAAACGCAAGCAGCATTTGGTGGGCTGCGGCTGGGAAGTAGTTTTAATTAGCGAAATTAAAATAACACAGATGTGATGAATTTCTCATCATTTGTTTGCAGTTTCCTTCCATCAAACTGAGATGCATTTACGTTGGTGTGGGCCCATTACCGACATCAAGTTTGCTTTCTTTCTTGTAAAAGAGTTTTGCGAGTCCTTTCGTCTATCTGAAATATAGCAAAACTCGATCTAACTTATTCTGAACATGTCTTTTCGTGGCAAAGGAACCGGAAATGTATAAAAAACATAATCATTTTCCGTAATTAATTGCAGCGTGCATCTTTTAATTCATCAGCCGTGGAAAATTATCCGCGATCCGAGTGGGTGAACCAAGCGTACTACATCGGAAAGATATGCAATCAAAAGGATTATATTAGATTGCAATCACTTCACGGTACGGCGCGCTACGCTGCCCTCTTCATTACCTTGTGAGAAAATGTTGGCGAAAGTGAAGCGGGACAATCTCATTGCTAGCTAGGGGTTTCGTTTTTTTTTCATTCTTTTGCTCCGGCATTTTCCTTGCCGATGCGTTTAAAATGAAGCTCAAGTCGAAAATAGACGAGATCGGTTTTTTGTTGCTCTTTCCTGCACACACCGGAAACGTTCCTCATTTGTAAGATATCCGTGGAATGTGCACGCGTTGGTGTGTGTGTGTGTGTGTGTGTTCGGATGCTATAAGGCACAAAAAAAAACACACACACACACACAGGAAGAAGATCAAGGAATGCAATACCAGCAGCAGCAGCAGCATCCAAGAAATGCAGCGATGCAGAAAAAATGATTGGAATGCTGTTTCTTCCGTGCGCTGTGGTGAAGAAAAACGGCGGAAAAATGGTGGGACAGCAAAAACAACCTCCCACCAACGGCCCCCGTTCGCTTTGCCACGTCCTACCACCACCTAAGCTTCAAGCCCGATGGACGGACGTGACCTGTTGGTGCGAGGGACAGACGATTGAAGGTGGGAAATCGGGGACGGGAGATGGAGAAAAAACGCTTGTAATGCTTCCAAGAGGTGAGTTCATATTCAAATCACTGAGCAAAAAGAGCGAGGCAAAGTTCACATAACGAGATTATCCTGGCCGTGACCAGCAAACGATGTCCGAGCAGCAGCTAGCAAAGCGGTACCGTTTGTTGTCTCCCTGCGTTTACTAGCAGTGTGTGTGTGTGTGTGTTTTCTTTTTTTGTTTCCTTCCATCAGCCGCTATCGGAACTGGAAGTCAAAATCAGCCACCCATCGATGGAGCCGCCTAGTCGTTCACGCCACCGAATGGAGGCGCCTGGTCGCTCTTACACACAAGGAAAGAGGGAAAAAAAAGCCCCACCGTCCGAACCATGCATGCATGTCGATTCTGTTGTGCAGGACGGACGGTGCTGAAATTTGCTCCAGGGCACACGAGTGTGAAAAATAGCTGATGTCGACAGTGATAGATACGAGAATTTATGATAATTTAATCAATCATTGAGCGCGAATGTTTGGCATCGTGCGAACAGCGTTGTCGTTGTTGTGGGGCACACTGTTTAGCGCGGCACGGTTCACACTGCTCACACCAACTGCTTGCGCTATAAAATCGAAAAAGTTGGTTTGCAGAAAATTTGTTTTGAGCGTCGCAAAGAGTGAGCTTATAAAGTGGGCTGAAATAAATGAGGTAAAATTTGGGGTACGACAAAAATCAATGACATGGTACAGAGCGGGAGAGAGAGAGAGAGAACAAAAGCGGCAGTTGACAGATAGGTACTCGAAAGTACATTACATACTCAAGTGGTAATCATTCCCGAAACGTCGGAGCCGTTCCTTTGCCATATTGTTGTGACATGAGTGTTAAAATGGGATAAACAATCATTCTGATCCTTTGAGCATCATATCAACATCAAATTAAACTGTTTTTAAACAACATGTTTTATAGCAGATTATATCATTACATGGAATCGTCAATATTTATATAATTTACAGGAGCTTCTATTGTTCTCAGAAAATTAATGACTCCTGACAATAAAGCACACCAAGAGTGGGTGAACCAAGCGTACTACATCGGAAAGATATGCAATCAAAAGGATTATATTAGATTGCAATCACTTCACGGTACGGCGCGCTACGCTGCCCTCTTCATTACCTTGTGAGAAAATGTTGGTGAAAGTGAAGTGGGACAATCTCATTGCTAGCTAGGGGTTTCGTTTTTTTTTTCATTCTTTTGCTCCGGCATTTTCCTTGCCGATGCGTTTAAAATGAAGCTCAAGTCGAAAATAGACGAGATCGGTTTTTTGTTGCTCTTTCCTGCACACACCGGAAACGTTCCTCATTTGTAAGATATCCGTGGAATGTGCACGCGTTGGTGTGTGTGTGTGTGTGTGTGTTCGGATGCTATAAGGCACAAAAAAAAACACACACACACACACAGGAAGAAGATCAAGGAATGCAATACCAGCAGCAGCAGCAGCATCCAAGAAATGCAGCGATGCAGAAAAAATGATTGGAATGCTGTTTCTTCCGTGCGCTGTGGTGAAGAAAAACGGCGGAAAAATGGTGGGACAGCAAAAACAACCTCCCACCAACGGCCCCCGTTCGCTTTGCCACGTCCTACCACCACCTAAGCTTCAAGCCCGATGGACGGACGTGACCTGTTGGTGCGAGGGACAGACGATTGAAGGTGGGAAATCGGGGACGGGAGATGGAGAAAAAACGCTTGTAATGCTTCCAAGAGGTGAGTTCATATTCAAATCACTGAGCAAAAAGAGCGAGGCAAAGTTCACATAACGAGATTATCCTGGCCGTGACCAGCAAACGATGTCCGAGCAGCAGCTAGCAAAGCGGTACCGTTTGTTGTCTCCCTGCGTTTACTAGCAGTGTGTGTGTGTGTGTGTTTTCTTTTTTTGTTTCCTTCCATCAGCCGCTATCGGAACTGGAAGTCAAAATCAGCCACCCATCGATGGAGCCGCCTAGTCGTTCACGCCACCGAATGGAGGCGCCTGGTCGCTCTTACACACAAGGAAAGAGGGAAAAAAAAGCCCCACCGTCCGAACCATGCATGCATGTCGATTCTGTTGTGCAGGACGGACGGTGCTGAAATTTGCTCCAGGGCACACGAGTGTGAAAAATAGCTGATGTCGACAGTGATAGATACGAGAATTTATGATAATTTAATCAATCATTGAGCGCGAATGTTTGGCATCGTGCGAACAGCGTTGTCGTTGTTGTGGGGCACACTGTTTAGCGCGGCACGGTTCACACTGCTCACACCAACTGCTTGCGCTATAAAATCGAAAAAGTTGGTTTGCAGAAAATTTGTTTTGAGCGTCGCAAAGAGTGAGCTTATAAAGTGGGCTGAAATAAATGAGGTAAAATTTGGGGTACGACAAAAATCAATGACATGGTACAGAGCGGGAGAGAGAGAGAGAGAACAAAAGCGGCAGTTGACAGATAGGTACTCGAAAGTACATTACATACTCAAGTGGTAATCATTCCCGAAACGTCGGAGCCGTTCCTTTGCCATATTGTTGTGACATGAGTGTTAAAATGGGATAAACAATCATTCTGATCCTTTGAGCATCATATCAACATCAAATTAAACTGTTTTTAAACAACATGTTTTATAGCAGATTATATCATTACATGGAATCGTCAATATTTATATAATTTACAGGAGCTTCTATTGTTCTCAGAAAATTAATGACTCCTGACAATAAAGCACACCAAATACTGTCCAATCAAACCACATATTCTCTTATTCCACGAAAACCGTATAATGCACGCACTGTAAATACCAATTTCATACCAATCAACTATATTCTATTGACTTAAGTTTAATCACTTCTTTGTTCGTTGTTGTACACAACTCTGAACAGCGTGAGAACGAAATAAAAAGCAACACAAAATAAAATAACGTCGTATTCCTACATTTGTGGGCTTCATCGTCATTTCGTGGAAAGCATACCCAGCACCGTATCGATTGATGCTGTGTTTTATCTGAATTGCTTGTGAAAAACCACAAACTACAAAAGCGGTTTGATGTGGTGTATTACTTCAATTTTATTGTTCCTTTGTTGTTCCACGGCACGGATTGTGTTTGTCCACTTGATCGGTGCAAGCTGCAGCTGCTGCAGAAGTGCACCACTCGATGTTGGTTCGATCACACTCGCGAACAAGCATAATTAAATAGGTTTTGATCTTCCTCCACATGGGCACACCATTTTTCATCTCATTTTTCACGTTTTTCGATGAGTTAAAGTTCATTCGACGCCCTCTCTGTGTCAGCCGCACCATCGCGTGGATGGTCCTGTGTTGAATGGTTCACCCACATATCAAAACATCCGGGTTTGCGTGGCCGGTAGTCGTAAAATGCTTCACCCGCAGCAAACAGGCAAACAGACCCCACACGCCAACAACGGAACAGTCATTGACTGATGATGATGGGGTCGTTTACATCCACAATCCGTTTTGGGAGGTTGGGGAAAGTGTTTACAAGCGGTGAAAATCGGTGGGTGCTTCGGACATGATCCGAGTGCAATGAACAAGAGCTGCCTACAACACACACACACCCACCATCAATACAGGATAAACCGATGTCCCGAGAAAGCTTAATGGTGACGAGTTTTCCCTAACCAACGGCTTAACATGCGACCGTATTAATGTGTTTTAGAAAATCGTTCCTTTTTTAATCATGTTTCAGCTTACCTGGTTGTTATTAAAAAAATCTCTAAAACTCTCACAATTCTATCTCGTTTTAAGGTGAAAATTAAATCAACACAGAATCAAACGCCTCAGATGAAGTTAATTCTATCGATCTACCTTCATCTTCATGCCGTCTGACGAGTCATCGAGAGACACGATGTCGATTAGATTAGACTCAAGCTCCCGCATTGGGTGGGGAAAACGATACAGTCAAATGCAATTACCGATCGATTATGGCTCAATACGAAGGTGTGCTTTGCCGATTTCCGAACGATTTCCAGACGGTACCATCTTGATGACGGTTGCTTCGTGATTTGTAACGTTGAATTTTGATTTCTTCGTAATGAAAACCCTCGGCGCAGTTGGTGCTGTAGAAGCCGTACATACCGTGGAGCCAATTTTTGGGCAGGAAATTGTGATTAGTTCGATCGGTAAAAAGCGATACGTGTGAAGATACGAATGGTACGAGACGTTCTAAGTAGTGTACAAGTAATTGGCTCATTTTTCATCAAACGGACCATGAAAGCATTGAAAAAAAAAGATAAATAAACATTATAGATTTAAATACTATTATATCCTGAAGAGACATTTAACTATGGTAAATTTTAGTAAATTGTATTGACAAGAAGAAACCTTTTCTATTAACAACAAAACAACGTTCGTTTAACTAAGTTAATTTATGAAAATATACAAAAAAATGGATAGAAATTAATGACAAATATGTTGCTTAAAATAGCAAATTTAACTCATTTTCTTATGATGAAGACTTCTTACTAAAAATATGTTAACAGTTAGTTTAATTCATTCCAACAGTTAGTTAACCGGATCTGCCTGACATTGATTGTATTTAAGCTGTTTAGTAGCATAAAAAGCACGAAGGAACATGGCTTAAAATGTTGCTCAGTTTTTATTTATTTTTTTGCAAATACAAAAATTTTTTTTTTTTTGTAATATAAAAATAATTACTTTAAACAACTGGAAATTTAACACAGCCATGCGTAAAAAATATTTTATTGTAATGAAAACGCATTTAAAAATAGTTGAAATGTATTGTTTTTACTACAGATTTTGGGCGGATCTGAGGAAGAGGCACCAGTCATTCTACAGGAGGACCAGAGATCAAATCCCATCCAAAAATATTCAAATGCGTAATAACAATAAGTCTAGTAAACCATTAGATGGTCGACATCGCCTAGCAGGTCATTAAGCCAAGAAGAAAAATTAATTTAAAAGGCATTCCCAAACCATAACACCTCAACAGATGCAATGATCAATAACGCGCTATGCGGAAATCCCTTGACCCTTGTCATGTTATTTAAACACTTTGACGAATGGGTTTCTTGTGTAGCTGCTGTGCTGCTGTTGACATTATTTCCTCACAATATCATCAACTACGCGACGAACGGCGAATAACGTGTGGCTTGTGGCGAACACTTGGCATCAGTTTCCTACCATAAGCGCAACAACACCCGAACACTTCCACCAACGAACGCGGTATTGGCACGCGATGCAACCAATCTGCCGACAAAATGCACACTTACACACCGGACACCGAACTAGCCAATTTGCGTGTCGGCAAACGATCAATGCACGATCTTCAACCCCAAGATCAGGCAGTGCCGTACGATCAGTGCAGAGAAAGTGCCTCGATCGATCCATTCCCCATACGAAGAAGAAAGTGTACACACGCTTTCTGCAACCCGTCCACACTACATATTGCCCACTTAATACGTTTACGTTTGAGAATGTTTGCAAACTGCATTCCCGCTACCTTGTTGACATTATTTCCTCACAATATCATCAACTACGCGACGAACGGCGAATAACGTGTGGCTTGTGGCGAACACTTGGCATCAGTTTCCTACCATAAGCGCAACAACACCCGAACACTTCCACCAACGAACGCGGTATTGGCACGCGATGCAACCAATCTGCCGACAAAATGCACACTTACACACCGGACACCGAACTAGCCAATTTGCGTGTCGGCAAACGATCAATGCACGATCTTCAACCCCAAGATCAGGCAGTGCCGTACGATCAGTGCAGAGAAAGTGCCTCGATCGATCCATTCCCCATACGAAGAAGAAAGTGTACACACGCTTTCTGCAACCCGTCCACACTACATATTGCCCACTTAATACGTTTACGTTTGAGAATGTTTGCAAACTGCATTCCCGCTACCTCTGTGTGTGCGTGAGTTCTGCATACAGCAATGAGAATCAATATTTCGTCTTTCCTTCGCCAGTAAATTGACACCCACCCGCAGCGTACGCGCGTCAGTCGTCCTCCTAGCGGCACGCGAACACTTACACGCTGCACGGGTTTCAGTTTCATTTTTGATGCAGCCCTTTTTGTTTTCTTTGCCTTCCGTCGCCTTTGTCGCACCCATCCCCACACGCACACACACACACACACACCCATCCCTTGTTGTGCGTTGACGAGCGAGTAGATGTGTAAAATGCAGCGAGTGTAGCGCCCAGTGATTCAGTAGTACGGTATCGTTGTCTCGTTACAGATCGCGGACGTCGCCACGGTGGAAACGACGGACAGCTCGAGCTACAAACGACTGATATGTAAGTACCACGCTTTTCCAGCCTCCCGTTGTTCAACCCCGCCATGTATCGTGTCGATTCATTTCGATCAGTGCACATAAATTTAAACACGATTCGTGAACGCGGATTAAAGTGACAGTGTTCGAACGGTGAGATTAAATAGTGCGCCCGCGAGGTCACCGGCATAAGAAGCAGAAGAAAACAGCCACCGTGCTTGATTTGTGCTTGTCCTAAGGCCATAATTATCCGCTCGAAAGGGCGAGCGTTCTGGCAACGGCAAACAACCAGTGTGACAGTTATGCAACGAATCCGATCAGTCCAGCGTTTGTCTGATAAAAACAATTATTGAACAGTGCAATGGATGCAGTTCGAGCTTAGTGTTTGTGTGTGCATGTGTCTGTTACCCTTGGACTCGACTTTCATGGTACGATAGTGTGAGTGCCGCTATCTACACCCCGTTTGACCGTTGATCCAATGATTTAGTAGTGCGTGCAGTGACACACTCTCGCTTCACAGCACGAACCTACCGTACATGCATTAGTTTTCCCTTGATCTCGCGACTCGGAAGCGGAGTGAAAGCGAGTGCTGGGGGAGGGGAGGGAGGGTGGTTTATTATCGTTTTTACCGTCACGGTTACAATTACGATTCGTTTCGCGCCAATGCATTGCATACATGACAGCGGGAGAGTAACAACAACAACAAAAAAAAAACAGGAAAATTGAGATAGGAAAGAAAGAAAACAACAGAACGACCCTGTTGGCAATGTGTGTACCGTGCGGTGATCTAGTGACAATCGGTATCACGGTCAATGGTGCCCGGTACGGTGATGTAATTGGTAATAATTCATGCTCAAACCGATCTCGTATCGTGTGTTTTGTAATGATTCATGCCTGTTCGAGTTTGCATACAACAGTGGCTCTTACTACTTGACCATTTGCTTGTCGCTTTAATAGAATGCCTGTGCTATTTTGGCAGCAAAAATGGATATTTATTTTTTGGAAAATTTTATAACAAAAAGAGAGGAATTTAAAGAAACTTCATATCGTACATGCTACATGCTGTGCCACGTTTAGTTAAATACGTTATGGTTTATAATACAGTGCGTAACATAACTATAGAAAGGTTGTAGTGTTCTTAATTATAGAGTTAGGCTGAACAATGACAGGAGTAGGAAAGGAAAAATATGAAGAAGAAGGAACATAACAAGGCAGGACGGGTCTGTCACAAATCTGTTGAAAACGAGATCCGTTAAAAATAAACAAAACGACTCAGATAATGTTTGAAATGTCAAACTGAACTCTTCGCAATTCAGGAAATTTGTAACAGGATTTCTTAGTTTAGGATTCATGTAAATCCTTTATCGGGACGGCCCGGTGGTAGATGCGACAGCGGCGCCGGACCGAGGTACAAATCTCATTTGGTGGGCCCTTCCCCCATAGTGAGGACTGACTATGCAACTATGTGGTATAACAATAAGTCTAGTAAGTCAAAAAATGGCAGGCATGACCTAAGAGGTCGTTAGGCCAAGAAAGAAAAAGAAAAGATTTATGTAAATAATTTTCCAAAAGGCTATACAGAAACATTCAATAGCAAAATTCCTTCAAGAAACTTGGCAATAATGCATCATGTTGTGCGTCAATTTAGAAACGCTATCTTACTGTGGCATCAATTGATTTGGAGCTTTACTTACTTCTCAGGCGCAACAACCGCTTTGCGATCTTGGCCTGCTGAATCATTCCTCGATACCGCTCACGGTTTAGCGTCGTCGTCTGCCAATCCGTCGTCGAATATCTCGACCGTTCTGGCGGACGCATCAACGCCATCATCTCCATCTGGGCCTACGACGCCTCCTCTGTCAATATGGACGGCCTAAAAGGACTTTACGGGTTGAGTCGTCTGGTGCCATTCTCATTACATGATTAGCTCATCGGAGCCTGGTAGTCTAGTTCTCTGCACAATCGTGATGGTCCTCCATTGTCTTTCCACACATACGGGGTCTCAGCATTCTGACAACGCGGCTTAGACGGTTTCGTCAGTTTGACAAAGTCCATGTCTTAGAGGAGTACGTGAGTACTAGGACTATAAGGGTTCTACACCGTCCCAGCTTCGTCCGATGTATTGATTTGGAGCAGCAAAGGGTAAAACTATGGTGGAACTGCATTTGAATATCTATTCGTACAACCAGCAGTATCCTTGAGCGAAAAAGTTGAAGACCGCAAGGCCTTTCTACATATAATCACCGGTTCAATTCTCATTTTCCAATTCTTTATTATCTGATGAAGTAGAGAGCGTTATAATTATATGGCGATGATCAATAATAGGGTCCCTGAAGGATCAATAGGACAGCAGATCCTGTATACAATCGCCATAGTTATACAAAATCCATAGCCGATATTAATAATGACTGAGCATAGTCGTGAAAACTTTATCTCCAGTAGTGAGTACGTCATCAACAGAATGAGCTGTCAACTACCTCCAGCAACGACGAACACAATTTGTTTGGACAAACCTCCATTGGAAGAGTTTTTTCAATCCTTGGGCTACCAACATTGACGATCAAATCATCGCTAAAGACTCGAAAAGCGATGTAGCTCAATCCGTAGCTAAAGTATCAGCGAACTCCTTGGACGTCCTGGAAGAACTGAGTACTTCTCAAACGCAGAATTTGTGCAAAACTTACTTGATTTGTGTATCACCAATTTAAAGTATCAATTTTGTTTATAATACTACAAATAGCTTACGGCACGCACTGTCAAAACTTGAATAAAAGCCCAAATTGTATCAAACGACTAAACAACATGTCCAATTGACAAAACAATACTTGTCAATTTGACGATTAAACAAATGAAACGCAACAGCCCCAATACAAGCTATCAATTTACCGCACAATCAAAGCTAATTAGGACTAAAGCTAAAGCTACTGCGGTACGAATCACCCAATGAATTAGGAATGATTTTTGAAGCTACAATACCACCGGAGCAATGTTATTTCGGGTAAAATAATAAACAGTTTGTGCCGGAGCTTGGCAGAGGGCATACCATTTTGGCCACCATTTTGCCATCTCATCTTTTCCACGAAACAAGGCCCACCTTCCACACTCCGATCATGGTTTGTAAAGCCGTGAAGCATGGGCCAAAACCCGTGTCGCACAGTCAGTGGCAAACCTCTCCAACGCCGTCTAATAATGCCCGTCGGGTATTGTTGGGTGCGTCTGTTTTCTGCGAAACGGTTACGGCTGCCTGTTGGGAAACTTTACGATCGATCAGATTCTGGGAACGGTTGATGATGTACCACTTTCAGTAAGTACACAGCAATTGGTTCGAGCTGGGAAATGTGTGCTCTAAAGCGTGTTGTATACGCTCACACGCCCGTTTTGTAAAATCGACTCTATCGACTGTTACAGCCTATCCCCTTTCGGTAATGGGTGTCCATGAAAAGGGAATATTGAACCTTGAAAATTAAGCTTATCGAATCGACAAGAGTGTGTCCCAGAGTGCAAATAAAGTAAAAACACACACAATGAAAAACACTTATTTAATTAACACTAATGAATTTTGGTACGATACAAAACACGACAGCTGCTGGTATGTTGGAGACACAACCAGCCAAATAAACAAAGCTTGTCTATCGGGCTTTCCCGGGGAAAACGTACCAAAGCAAAAAAGGCTTATGTTTGATTGTTGTCGTTTTCTTTTTCGACTTGTGCTCATGCCTGTCTGCACAGCTACTAGTACCGAGCGTTCGAAACACCGTCGGGGCAGGACAATTAATCCCCGCTAATTAGAAATAGATCTTCCGGGAAATGCTGGTACACGAAGCTTACATTCACTGTCACTGTCTTTCTTGTGTGTGTCCTTTCCCGATCGATTAAAGTAACGAATCCACTGTATCGTTTCGATGGTGATTGTTGAATTTAAAGCAACTGGACCACTGTGTGTGTGTGTGGGACGTACCGGAACTACAACGACCGGCACACATTGTCTGTGAATCGATGAGCCTTCGTGCTTACTCGTGCAGCCGTCAGTTGCGCGGTGACAAGCGTCCGAACCGTGGTGACGTGCCTGATGTGCCATAAAAAAAAGATAGAGAACCCTGGAACCGAGATCTGTTGCATCGGTAATTTGTTAATCTGTTGAGTAATTATTTTAATTACTCACTCACGCACACTCGTTCGCAAACGGCCGTCAGAATTTGCACGGGCCTCGAAGGTTAGACGGGCAGCAGCGTGTAGTAGACAACGATCACGCGAACACACGATCTTGCCTTCCGCTTATGCAAAGCTGCAACTGATTGCTGCCTATGAAGAGTCTACGTCAACCCGAGCACTCTACCGCTCGACGGTTTCACAAGTACATGACAATCATCGGTGACGCGGTGAACGGTGGCGTACGGTGAGCGGAGGGGGGGGAGGGGGTGCTATTAAAGAGACCGTTTGTTCCTATTTCCGAGCGATTTAAACAGTACTTCGGATAAGGGCAATTTACCAGTTTTCCATTCTAGTCCGGGTGTTGCGATTAAGTTGAACTACCTATAATGCCCTTTTTTGTTTGCTCTCTAAAGTCCTTGAATGGATTTCTCTGAGAGATTTTCAAAATCTAGAGGTTGGGTTTCATAAAGTTTCGTAAATTTAACTAAACAATTTCACTATTTATTGAGACTTAACTTAATGTAAAAAGACAATTTACTAAGAACATTTACGTTAGTAAATTGTAAGTAGTATTTTAGTAAGTGTGTTTGAAGACTCTATGCTCTAATCGATTCTCCATTGCCGATAAATGTCATTATTGAATATTGGACGACTTCCGGATGGATCGACCTCAGAGAACATAATTATTATTCATCAACACCTGTTGTACTTCCTGCAATATGCAGTTCAAATTCATTACCAAATTACTTCTTCTTCTTCCTTGGCACTACAACCTCGTGAGGTCTTGGCCTGCCAGCTATTGCTAGCTTTCTGTGACTAAGTTGTACCCGTAGCTGGATAGTCAGTCCTGCGTACGGGAAGGCGGTCCGCCGGGATTCGAACCCCGGTCCTGCCATGTGAAGACTGGCGCTGCTATCGTATACCGGGCCGCCCCTTACCAAATTACTAGTTCCCAAGAAATATCAAATGAATGTTTGTGTGCAAATTTCTACTTCATTTTTGTATTTCCTGTTATGCAGCTTGTCAATATTTGTTTTGTCAGCCACCAAACAATCGGATTATATTTCGTGAACGTGCGAACCATTCCTTTGGAGTGCGAAAAGACTCGTACCTATTTAAATTATGCATGGAATTGTGCTCCCGGATCTCAAGTATCCAACAACTAATGTCTATAATTAGATTTGTGTTTTCAAACAATATGGATCTCTCAGGATAATCAACTAATAATCAAATATAAAACAAAAAACATGTTCAGATAATCAGTTCAGAGACTTGACTAAACCTTTTTTGATAACAAAGCACAAATCTATTCCTCATCGAGACTATCAAAAATGTTCGATTCGTTCCTCAACGGTTGATTGGCAAAGCAGCCCTCTGAATACTATCAATAGAAGTGTAACATATTTTTGAGCTACATTAAATTATAATTAATATACTCGTCTCGTCTATAGCTTTAGCTTGGACAAAAGGTAAAAATGAAGTTATTCTTTATCACCAAATCAGAATGATTCCTATATTCTTCCTCATAAAATTTAACAACCTTTCGCTAAAACAGCTGGCAAGAGATTGAGTTCGTGGTTTGGTTGAAACCATCCTGAGGCTTATACAGATGTTCTCCTATGCTGCAAAATCTCATTGAATACACTCAAATAGTTATTGATAGTTTGTAATTACATCTCTCCTGTGACTCTACATAGTTTGAAACTCAAAAACATTTCTGAACTACATTAAAACGAATGACAAATTATATTCTTCCACCTAATCAACTAAGCGACGCAATGATTAATAACCATCCGTAGTCCATCGTATCCCGAACGAATAGCACCACTAGTTTAAGCTGTGGAACTCATGGTAATCTGCACAATTTCACACCACTCAACTCGCACTCTCATGAACCTATCGAAACACACACACACACAGAACAAAAATTCCAACATAAAGAAACATTCCAACCATATCTGCTGTGGCATCAATCGCTTCGACGATGTACAAATTTTCGAAACCGAACGCATCCCGTAGTCCACAAGTGCCCGGGTCTGAACCGGAGCAGTGATCGTTATGAGCAGATAATTATAGGGTACGCGTGTTACTAAGCTCCACGGACCAGGAGCGAACGGAGACTGTGTGTGTTCCAGTGCGGGCACACAAATGGACTTTAGCTTGCACCCGTGCCGACCATCCCACGGGAAGCTACCACACACAGAGACGCACGTCCCTGCAAACTATCGGGACAAACTCCGAGCGGAAATTAACCAATCCAGTGGTGCGTTCGATACTTTGATTGCCACTTTACGAAAGCATTTAATTGAGTTTACTACATGATGCAACAGACCGGTCGAGCTGTTGAGACTTTGTGAGGGAAATGGAGGGAACGCAGATGGTGATGGTGCGATACAATGCGTTCCACCAGTGTCCGGTACCATCCGTTGGTGAACCGGGACACCAGCTCCAGTGTGGTGTGCTTTCCGCCTGACGTCGTTTGTTGTTACTCTCGGTGGAATTGCATTTGGTTGTTGCATTACTGTGCATCTTCCACTCTTGACGACGACGGTT
>KZ061944.1:48082-81411 GCA_002091835.1 Anopheles maculatus | reverse complement strand
TGAACCGGTGCTGCGTCACTGTGCGTACATCATCATGGGGGCTCGACGACGACTTGAGCAAACGGAAATAACTCCCAGCCAAGCGCTCCATCGCACGGCATCAACTTCTGGGGAAAAGCCTGGCCCGACCTGGCTATCCCATGGACTCCGTGACCAAACGGTCAGCTCGGTCTTGCAGCTCCAATGGTTTGCGTGCGTATGGGTGTGTATATTTACTCAACGTTCACAGCACACCAGCCCTGTCAGAGAGAGAGCCTCGTAATACTACGAAGCAAACGGTGCGGTTGAAGCGGTCGGATTTGGGAATTACGATTTCGTGTCCGTTTCCGCTCGTAGAGAGATTTATGGTGTGTGTGTATGTGAACCTGGTGTGCATAACACTCATCTTTCGGCAGTCCAGTCCAACATGTGCCGCTGTAGAGTGTAGTCTTAGCTGCAACGAAATTCGCATAAACGATGCAAAAATTTTAATTATGCAACAAACACCATCCTATACCGACCCGTGCGCGAAACTTCAAACCGGCTGTCACTTGAAACATTATGTCACTTCCTTTCGCGTGCTGGAGACGTGCCAATACGGTTGATAAATCGTCCCATTAGGTAGGGTAAAACCTTGCGCGACTACCACATCTTTCAACGGTCCATTTAGTTTTATGTCATTAAGATGCAGTGAAGTAGGTCGTACTACACTGCGCATACATGCAACAACGTATTACGGGTAAGAGTGTCGCGGGAGTTTATATTTTTCATTACTTGTCACCATGAGTTCGGGCGAGAAAAAGAGAGAAAAACATTTCAGCAATTTATCAAATTTATGAAGACACTTACATCATAGCTACTGGGCTTGACGCGGCGGTACCCAGCCAAAAACGGAACCCACGCTGACGGTCATGGTGTAATGTGTCGAAAGGTTATTAGACCATCGCTGCCAAGCTATGGGTGGTAAAATGGCGTTGAATGTGGTTTGTGATGTTTTGTTTGTAAAGCAGAATGTACATAATTTTGCAGTTTGCCAAATGACGCCTGAAAGTATGCAATCTAGGTAACATTTGATGATTTGCTTGCAACAAAATTCAGAACTGCAATAGAAAGTATTCATACCAAAACGACTCCACAATGGCGATCATTAAGTTACATTACATAAAAGGATATAAGAAATCTACGAAGGTCTTCAAGACCTCATTGGCTTCTTTACGGTGTATGATTAGATGAAGCGGTACACAATTAATATAAATATGGTTTAATGTGAATGTTAAAATGAATGTAGCCCACTTATTAAACTTTTAATACATTAATACTTCCATTTAAGTCATTCCCATATTATTCTCTCATGGGGAAGAAATGCGCCTGTCAGTATGCAATCTGGTTATCAGTTGATTAGTTTCTTCTTCGTTAAGAATTTTTATTTAATAACTGATAACTGATTTGTAAGCTTTTAAATTATTACTTCTAAGTGTTTTTGACGATTAAGATTAGTAAAATTTGTTGTCGTAGGCCTTGGCATAATAATTTCCTTTTTTTTATTTAGTCGGTAAAAACGGCCAAGCGTATTGCTTAAAACTTCGTTACAAAATCGTAAAAGGGCCTCTTATCCTGGATAAACTCGAAGAAACTTTTTGCAATATAAAGTTGCGCTTTGAAATTTATTATATTACAAAAAAGAAGTTGACAAATTTATTAATCACCTGTATTTTAATCTCTAATCGACGAAATTACGCCTGTCAGTATGCAATCTAGACACCCTACGGTACACGTTCCGTCACATCTAATTTTAGTATTTAGCAACTCCCCCAGATTTGCTTGCAACAGCCAAAAGCCGTAGCAAAAACTAGGAGGCAACATTATAGACCGCTCCATAAATCAGGCGAAAGAAAATCCCAACCAATTTATCGCTTTCCGAACCGAACAACGCATTGTATTGCGCAATTGTTGCTTGCCTATCAGCGCCTCTTTATCACCGGTACTGGTTAGTGTTGAAAGTACAACCTTTTCCTTTCCTATCGGAAAATCGATCGATTGGTCCAATCCACAACCCCCTTGACCTCCACCCGGGACACCTATCCAAACCCATCCCGCGCGTTCGGTAGTCCATTCGGTCGACCCGGGTGAGAAAGAAGCGCCCAGTTGCAACCAACCTAGGCTAACTTTATCGCTCAGTGGATAGTTGTGGGAGAATCAAGAAGAAAGGAGGGGGAGGGAGGATTGGGAGAAAGGGAGCGCGGAGTCTTTATCAGTGAAACACCCCGCTCACTAAACAAGTGCTAATCGAAACGGTAGAATGTGTATGCACCATTCTGTTTTCCTGTGTTTGTTTGATTTTGGATCGACCTTCGCCGCCAAAAGCCTCGAACTGTCGAGTTGAGCTTTTGTTTCATGTAGAGAGGAAAGGGAAAGGAGAGAGAGAGAGAGAGCACGAGAGAAAGGAGGGAGCCTTTCTCCGGAACGTCAAAAGCGGAACATTTTTTTTCCGCTTCCGGCTTTTGAAAGTCGATTGAACGGAAAGCCAAAAACACAACGGTGTAGTTTAACAGCAAATATGCGCCAGTGAAGTTGTTGCGCACACACACACACACACAGACGCACACATGCACTGGTACTCGCACAACACGCTTTCCTTACAATCAAACGCCAATTTCCGTTTCGAATGATAAACAAAGCCACCGTTGAACGGTATTCGGCCAAAACAAGCAGCAACAAAACGGGCCACCATCAAGAGAGTTCCGAATTAGATATTGATACCGTTTGAAGTGACGAGAGAAATGGGGGGGTGAATATAGGGGGAGGGAAAGGCAACCTTCACGCCATATTGCTAAACGTCCTCACCATGTACGTGTGTATGTGTGTATATGTCTTTCTATGGCTAACAGACAAAAAACGGTGGAGACGATGAAAATGCCGGAAGGGTAGTCACGCGATAACGCGACAACTTACAGGCCATCATCGATACGCTGAGTATTTTCCCAAAACGGTATGCTCCATTTCTTTCCCTCCCTAGCTTTCCTCCCTGCTACTCGCACAGAACCAAACTAAAAAAAAGCAACACAAAACGCTGGGTCAGATACAACCGGATGGTCTGTCGCCATTTTCATAACCTTATCTCTTGGGGGGGGGGGGGTAAATATTTGCGTAGGAGAACGGTAAATAACTGGTGCATTGGAATGAACTTTAGTCTCTCGCTATAGTTTTGTGTTGCAATGATTGGTACGGGGGTTTCGGGGTATTGGGGTAACCGGGTAACCGGGTAAACTGAACGTTTGGAGGTTCAAAAAATTTATACAACTTTTGATGCAGAAATTGTTGAAAGATTTTTTATGGACTTACTTACATTGCCGCGCCACAGATTTTTTGAGGCCTGATATTTTTCTGATAAACTGCCTAAAGCTTTGATAAACCAGAAACAATGAACTGGTTGAGTTTACCAATTGTAGGATGGGTTTATTGATGATATTCTGCACTATTTTTGCAAACCAAACATTTAGGAAATAATGAGATATTGTTCCGCTATGTTCATTATGTTAAACGCAAGTACATCATATCAATAAGTTAAGTAAGCCTTAAGATGTGTCAAGAAATCTCACATATACAAATGTACATGTGACAGATTCTCCATTCATTGATTTAATTTTATGAATTTACATTTAAGTATTTTAGTTCATTAAATATTTTATGATTTAATGAATTTAGTAGAATCTTGGAAAAAATAATAGTAATATAATTTTTTGAAACAAAGCTAAAGTGCTATACAAAGTCAAGATGTTGATGATGCGAATTTGAATCTCGGATATAAAGGCGGTCTAATTCTATCTGTCCACCGCTGTATGTATGCCGGTCGATAGCTAAGAAGGCTAAGAAGGTTAGTCCCAATAAGAAAAAAGCCTAACAGTATGTAATTCACAGCACATGTCACAAAGAATTCACTATGGGTGCGGACGATCATCTGGGAGGACAAAAAAAAAGACGAATGAATTGAAAGAAAAAAAAGGCTAAATTTGGAATTTTAATAACCTTTTCCCTCATCATAAGCTCTTCGTTTGATGGCGAAGGATCATCTTATCTCTTCAGTTGAGCACCGGATGAACAATCCGGCCAAAATACTGCCCCTTTGAATTGGAACATATTTGTGGGAAACATTGTCCCGGGGCATATACGATAGGTACCATTAGGAAATTGCCGAACATTTTGCAGAAAAGCTCACTAGTTTAAATGCATATTTAAGTTTATTTTTCATGTTCTATTTGGTCTCTAGAAAGTGCTTTAAGCAATAATAAACATTGTATTTATTTAATAATTGACAGCTAACGGTGCTGCACACAAATAATTCTAGGGGGGCGGGTTTCTGCGGGAGTCTTTTACCGTTATTTCTTTAACTGGAGTCTTTAGTTTCATAAACTAATTTGGTAGTATACTCTTCAAGACTCATTTAAAATTTTCGACAAATCCAAATTTTTTGTCTTTCGTTTTTCATTTTCCTTTCCCAAATTTTCTTTAGATTGCTCATGACAAATTATGAGAAGTAAGCTCGAGAGTTACACTGAGTTCTCTGATCAGTAATCTGAGGTCTCTAAGCAAGCTTTTATTTTAAGTCTGGCACACACCAGAAAGCTTACTTTATGCTCTACTCTTAATAAGTAGCTCTGCCTGCACGTAGGAGCTCAGCGTCATCTTTCACATATTAGAGAGCAACTGTCGCCTCTTCTTTACAAAGAACTACTTACCACAGCGCTACTCGTGACCAACAAATCAAATTGTTCTTAAGAGCTGCCTGGGTTGTAGCACATTTGGTTTGTCGTGCCGAAGATTCAGAAGTGCTGGATACGTCATGAAAAAGACACCAGACCGCAGACAAACAGAATACTAATGAGCTGCTGTATATAAAGTAAAACACACCTGTTTGTATGACTTAAGTGGGCTACATTCACCTCGATTTATCCAGATAGTGTACCAACAAGCAGCTTTTCTTGATTATATGTCCCTTTTCATTTAATTAGAGCACTCCAACCAACCTTCTCCCTTATCCCTAAATTATTCCATCACTCTCAGCACGGTGCAAGAATGCATAATGGCTTCAATTTTCAACAATTATCGCATCGCACCTTCTCGGCCACCCAATTAAGCGGTTTTCGTCCAACAAGCCAACACTCCTTCATTGCCTTAATTCCAACGTAATCTTACCTTAATGTGAACCTTTCTATCTTGGGGATACCCCTTCTGTACCCTGAGCGTTGGTTCACTTTAATGTGAACCTTTATTTCGATTGGATTGTCCTGGAAATGCGAAACGCGGTTCGGTGAAGCTGTAACGAACTGGTACGACAAACGAAGCGAATATCCATACATCGGATGCGTGCGGTGTTGGATGCGAACAAATATTTGCATACTTCTGTTCTTCTTTGCTTGCCCAGAGCACGGGGAGGGGAGGGGTGACGAAAGGATGCAAAGAAGCGTGCGTAGTAAAGTGTTCGATTCCTCCCAACCAACTGGCCAGAACGTATCCGTTTTCCGTTTGGTCGGTGTTCGATCGACCGGGCAAAGGGAGAAAGCTCCAGAAACACAGGTCCGGACCACCACCAGTATTAAGTGATTAATGTTATGTTTTTCCACTTCAATTAAATCGGATCCCAGCCCTGGTCAATATACCCAGAGCGTGTGTGTATGTTTGTATATAGAAGCAGCGTCGCAGATCTCCGATGTCTCCATCAGGTCCGAAAATGCCCCCGGGGGAATTGGGCGTCCGCATCAGTCGCATCATCATCATCGCATTGCCGGATCGAAAGCGATCCGGATGAACCTGTGAGACCGTGTAAACATGTTTGCACGCAGCGTTTTCTATGGCCGACTGCTTCCGTTGGCCTTGCTCTGTTTGTGTGTATGTGTGTGCTGTTGTCAACTGGCTGCTGGCAATCGCCAGACGGAACCCGGTTGCTACACGACTCGCACCAAGGATACAGGGCCGTGAGTGATTCAAAATAAATGTTAAGCTAATTAATTGGCTCTACAACGGAACCGAACAGGCCAGCCAGCGTATGAAACACGATTCCTGCCCACCCAGTAACAGTGGTCGTGTGAAGCGAATCGAAGATGGTGAGGGAACGGACAAAAGGAGGCGGGAATTGTGTGTGTGTGCGTGTAAGTGTATCTGGATGAGTGGGCTTTCTGTTGCAATCAAAATGAAAGTGACGCACCATGTTGCTGTAAAGCTAAAAAATGTATTGATTTGATTAGATTAGCTTTACAGTAAAACTTTTTCAATACAAAACATTGTAACTTTAAGAGAAATATGTTAGAAAATGTTTGCAGTTTTGTTTGAGTTTTCAATATTAAACTTAATCGAAGCAAAACTAAGACAGTGATGAAAAGAACTCAATTTCTGCCTCCCAACGTTCGACCGAGAAACTAATTTCCTATTTTTCCTTCAGTGGCAACTTTACGAATTCTTTCAAGTTCAATACAGGCACGCCACAAAACAGGGAAAAAAATAACGCAGTTTAATTTAATATGTTTGATTAAAGTGTGTAATGCTTTTTGTGACGTTCTGTCCGTGTGCGTCTTTTCCTTCGATCGAGCGTATCGAAATAAATCTAAAAAACCGAAAATAGACGAACACGGCGCCGGCAAGCGGAAAAGGTAAGGCAATGCCTAAACCTTCGAGCAATGACGGACTTTGACAATTAAAAAGTTTCATCCGCTGCCGGTATGTTTTGTTCAGGCTTGTGCTTCCGACCCATTCCGACCCCAGCATCCGTTGCGTGTCGTGTCATGTTTTAACTGCTATTTTTACTTCCTTACTTTGGGGAACAATTTTCAAACTGAACGGGTAGGTAGGTTGAAGGTGAAGGATGCTTCACCAGAGCAGAGATTTCGGAACCGCAAAACTCGCTAGCTTAGAGCCGTCGTTGTTGGCTGCTGTATTCACTTTGAACGGTGCAATGTATGGAAAATCCCGAACGAATAGCACCACTAGTTTAAGCTGTGGAACTCATGGTAATCTGCACAATTTCACACCACTCAACTCGCACTCTCATGAACCTATCGAAACACACACACACACAGAACAAAAATTCCAACATAAAGAAACATTCCAACCATATCTGCTGTGGCATCAATCGCTTCGACGATGTACAAATTTTCGAAACCGAACGCATCCCGTAGTCCACAAGTGCCCGGGTCTGAACCGGAGCAGTGATCGTTATGAGCAGATAATTATAGGGTACGCGTGTTACTAAGCTCCACGGACCAGGAGCGAACGGAGACTGTGTGTGTTCCAGTGCGGGCACACAAATGGACTTTAGCTTGCACCCGTGCCGACCATCCCACGGGAAGCTACCACACACAGAGACGCACGTCCCTGCAAACTATCGGGACAAACTCCGAGCGGAAATTAACCAATCCAGTGGTGCGTTCGATACTTTGATTGCCACTTTACGAAAGCATTTAATTGAGTTTACTACATGATGCAACAGACCGGTCGAGCTGTTGAGACTTTGTGAGGGAAATGGAGGGAACGCAGATGGTGATGGTGCGATACAATGCGTTCCACCAGTGTCCGGTACCATCCGTTGGTGAACCGGGACACCAGCTCCAGTGTGGTGTGCTTTCCGCCTGACGTCGTTTGTTGTTACTCTCGGTGGAATTGCATTTGGTTGTTGCATTACTGTGCATCTTCCACTCTTGACGACGACGGTTTAACAACGATCGTTTGAAGACACAACATGAAGGATGCTGAACCCGTGCATCATCATGGGGGCTCGACGACGACTTGAGCAAACGGAAATAACTCCCAGCCAAGCGCTCCATCGCACGGCATCAACTTCTGGGGAAAAGCCTGGCCCGACCTGGCTATCCCATGGACTCCGTGACCAAACGGTCAGCTCGGTCTTGCAGCTCCAATGGTTTGCGTGCGTATGGGTGTGTATATTTACTCAACGTTCACAGCACACCAGCCCTGTCAGAGAGAGAGCCTCGTAATACTACGAAGCAAACGGTGCGGTTGAAGCGGTCGGATTTGGGAATTACGATTTCGTGTCCGTTTCCGCTCGTAAAGAGATTTATGCTGTGTGTATGTGAACCTGGTGTGCACAACACACATCTTTCGGCAGTCCAGTCCAACATGTGCCGCTGTAGAGTGTAGTCTTAGCTGCAACGAAATTCGCATAAACGATGCAAAAATTTTAATTATGCAACAAACACCATCCTATACCGACCCGTGCGCGAAACTTCAAACCGGCTGTCACTTGAAACATTATGTCACTTCCTTTCGCGTGCTGGAGACGTGCCAATACGGTTGATAAATCGTCCCATTAGGTAGGGTAAAACCTTGCGCGACTACCACATCTTTCAACGGTCCATTTAGTTTTATGTCATTAAGATGCAGTGAAGTAGGTCGTACTACACTGCGCATACATGCAACTACGTATTACGGGTAAGAGTGTCGCGGGAGTTTATATTTTTCATTACTTGTCACCATGAGTTCGGGCGAGAAAAAGAGAGAAAAACATTTCAGCAATTTATCAAATTTATGAAGCAAGTGGAAAAACACTTTCATCATAGCTAATGGGCTTGACGCGGCGGTACCCAGCCAAAAACGGAATCCACGCTGACGGTCATGGTGTAATGTGTCGAAAGGTTATTAGACCATCGCTGCCAAGCTATGGGTGGTAAAATGGCGTTGAATGCGGTTTTTGGTGTTTTGTTTGTAAAGCAGAATGTCCATAGTTTTGCAGATTGACAAATGTCGCCTGAAGGTATGCAATCTAGGTAACATTTGATGATTTGCTTGCAACAAAATTCAGAACTGCAATAGAAAGTATTCATACCAAAACGACTCCACAATGGCGATCATTAAGTTACATTACATAAAAGGATATAAGAAATCTACGAAGGTCTTCAAGACCTCATTGGCTTCTTTACGGTGTATGATTAGATGAAGCGGTACACAATTAATATAAATATGGTTTAATGTGAATGTTAAAATGAATGTAGCCCACTTATTAAACTTTTAATACATCAATACTTCCATTTAAGTCATTCCCATATTATTCTCTCATGGGGAAGAAATGCGCCTGTCAGTATGCAAACTGGTTATCGTTTGATTAGTTTCTTCTTCGTTAAGGATTTTTATTTAATAAGTGATTTGTAAGCGGTTAAATTATTATTTCTATGTGTTTTTGACTATTAAGATTACTAAAATTTGCTATCGTCGGTCTTGGCATAATAATTTCTTTTTTTAGTCGGTAAGAACGGCCAAAGCGTATTGCTTAAAGCTACGTCACAAAATCGTAAACGGCTCCTTATCCTGCAATATAAAGTTGCGCTTTGAAATTTATTATATTACAAAAAAGAACTTGACAAATTCATTAATCGCCTGTATTTTAATCTCTAATCGACGAAATTACGCCTGTCAGTATGCAATCTAGACACCCAATGGCTACACGTTCCGTCACATCTAATTTTAGTATTTAGCAACTCCCCCAGATTTGCTTGCAACAGCCAAAAACCGTAGCAAAAACTAGGAGGCAACATTATAGACCGCTCCATAAATCAGGCGAAAGAAAATCCCAACCAATTTATCGCTTTCCGAACCGAACAACGCATTGTATTGCGCAATTGTTGCTTGCCTATCAGCGCCTCTTTATCACCGGTACTTGTTAGCGTTGAAAGTACAACCTTTTCCTTTCCTATCGGAAAATCGATCGATTGGTCCAATCCACAACCCCCTTTGACCTCCACCCGGGACACCTATCCAAACCCATCCCGCGCGTTCGGTAGTCCATTCGGTCGACCCGGGTGAGAAAGAAGCGCCCAGTTGCAACCAACCTAGGCTAACTTTATCGCTCAGTGGATAGTTGTGGGAGAATCAAGAAGAAAGGAGGGGGAGGGAGGATTGGGAGAAAGGGAGCGCGGAGTCTTTATCAGTGAAACACCCCGCTCACTAAACAAGTGCTAATCGAAACGGTAGAATGTGTATGCACCATTCTGTTTTCCTGTGTTTGTTTGATTTTGGATCGACCTTCGCCGCCAAAAGCCTCGAGCTGTCGAGCTTAGCTTTTGTTTCATGTAGAGAGGAAAGGGAAAGAAGAGAGAGGAGGGAGCCTTTCTCCGGAACGTCAAAAGCGGAACATTTTTTTTCCGCTTCCGGCTTTTGAAAGTCGATTGAACGGAAAGCCAAAAACACAAGCGTGTAGTTTAACAGCAAATATGCGCCAGTGAAGTTGTTGTGCACACACACACAGACGCACACATGCACTGGTACTCGCACAACACGCTTTCCTTACAATCAAACGCCAATTTCCGTTTCGAATGATAAACAAAGCCACCGTTGAACGGTATTCGGC
This sequence comes from Anopheles maculatus, assembly GCA_002091835.1. NCBI lineage: Eukaryota > Metazoa > Arthropoda > Insecta > Diptera > Culicidae > Anopheles > Anopheles maculatus. The sequence goes on along the minus strand of KZ061944.1, from coordinate 71,081 downwards.
CAAAACAAGCAGCAACAAAACGGGCCACCATCAAGAGAGTTCCGAATTAGATATTGATACCGTTTGAAGTGACGAGAGAAATGGGGGGGTGAATATAGGGGGAGGGAAAGGCAACCTTCACGCCATATTGCTAAACGTCCTCACCATGTACGTGTGTATGTGTGTATATGTCTTTCTATGGCTAACAGACAAAAAACGGTGGAGACGATGAAAATGCCGGAAGGGTAGTCACGCGATAACGCGACAACTTACAGGCCATCATCGATACGCTGAGTATTTTCCCAAAACGGTATGCTCCATTTCTTTCCCTCCCTTAGCTTTCCTCCCTAGCTACTCGCACAGAACGAAAAAAAAAGCAACTCAAAACGCTGGGTCAGATACAACCGGATGGTCTGTCGCCATTTTCATAACCTTATCTCTTGGGGGGGTGTAAATATTTGCGTAGGAGAACGGTAAATAACTGGTGCATTGGAATGAACTTTAGTCTCTCGCTATAGTTTTGTGTTGCAATGATTGGTACGGGGGTTTCGGGGTATTGGGGTAACCGGGTAACCGGGTAAACTGAACGTTTGGAGGTTCAAAAAATTTATACAACTTTTGATGCAGAAATTGTTGAAAGATTTTTTATGGACTTACTTACATTGCCGTGCCACAGATTTTTTGAGGCCTGATATTTTTCCGATAAACTGCCTAAAGCTTTGATAAACTAGGAACAATGAACTGGTTGAGTTTACCTGATATTCTGCACTATTTTTGCAATCCAAACATTTAGGAAATAATTAGATATTATTTCGCTATGTTCATTATGTTAAACGCAACTACGTCATATCAATAAGTTAAGTAAGCCTTAAGATGTGTCAAGAAGTCTCACATATACAAATGTACATGTTACAGATTCTCCATTCATTGATTTAATTTTATGAATCTACATTTTAGTATTTTAATTCATTAAATATTTTATGATTTAATGAATTTAGTAGAACTTGGAAAAACATAATAGTAATATATTTTTTTGAAACAAAGCTAAAGTGCTATACAAAGTCAAGATGTTGATATAAAGGGGGTCTAATTCTATCTGTCCACCGCTGTATGTATGCCGGTCGATAGCAAAGAAGGCTAAGAAGGTTAGTCCCAGTAAGAAAAAAGCCTGACAGTATGCAATTCACAGCACATGTCTCAAAAAATTCACTATGGGTGCGGACGATCATCTGGGAGTACAAAAAAAAAGATGAATAAATTGAAAGAAAAAAGGCTAAATTTACAATTTTAATAACCTTTCCCTCATCATAAGCTCTTCGTTTGATGGCGAAGGGTCATGTTCTATTTGATCTCTAGAAAGTGCTTTAAGCAATAATAAACATTGTATTTATTTAATAAATTTTGACCACATAAGTGTGCAAAAAAATGACAGCTAACAGTGCTGCACACAAATAATTCTAAAGGGGCGGGCCTTCTCGAATCTTTTACCGTTATTTCTTTAACTGGAGTCTTTAGTTTCATAAACTAATTTTGTATTATACTCTTCAAGACTCATTTAAAATATTCGAAAATCCAAATTTTTGGTCTTTCGTTTTTCATTTTCTTTTCCCAATTTTTCTTTAGATTGCTCATGACAAATGATGCGAAGTAAGCTAGAGAGTTACACTGAGTTCTCTGATTAGTAATCTGAGGTCTCTAAGCAAGCTTTTATTTTAAGTCTGGCACACACCAGAAAGCTTACTTTATGCTCTACTTTTAATAGGTAGCTCTGCCTGCTCAGCGTCATCTTTCACATATTAGAGAGCAACTGTCGTCTCTTCTTTACAAAGAACTACTTACCACAAAACTACTCGTGACCAACAAATCAAATTGTTCTTAAGAGCTGCCTGGTTTGTAGCCCGTTTCGTTTGTTCTAACGAAGATTCAGAAGCGCTGGATACGTCATGAAAAAGACACCAGACCGCAGACAAACAGATTAATAAAGAGCTGCTGCATATAAAATAAAACACACCTGTTTGTATGACTTAAGTGGGCTACATTCACCTCGATATATCCAAATAGTGTACCAACAAACAACTTTTCTTGATTATATGTCCCATTTTCATTTAATTAGAGCACTCCAACCAACCTTCTCCCTTATCCCTAAATTATTCCATCACTCTCAGCACGGTGCAAGAATGCATAATGGCTTCAATTTTCAACAATTATCGCATCGCACCTTCTCGGCCACCCAATTAAGCGGTTTTCGTCCAACAAGCCAACACTCCTTCATTGCCTTAATTCCAACGTAATCTTACCTTAATGTGAACCTTTCCATCTTGGGGATACCCCTTCTGTACCCTGAGCGTTGGTTCACTTTAATGTGAACCTTTATTTCGATTGGATTGTCCTGGAAATGCGAAACGCGGTCCGGTGAAGCTGTAACGAACTGGTACGACAAACGAAGCGAATATCCATACATCGGATGCGTGCGGTGTTGGATGCGAACAAATATTTGCATACTTCTGTTCTTCTTTGCTTGCCCAGAGCACGGGGAGGGGAGGGGTGACGAAAGGATGCAAAGAAGCGTGCGTAGTAAAGTGTTCGATTCCTCCCAACCAACTGGCCAGAACGTATCCGTTTTCCGTTTGGTCGGTGTTCGATCGACCGGGCAAAGGGAGAAAGCTCCAGAAACACAGGTCCGGACCACCACCAGTATTAAGTGATTAATGTTATGTTTTTCCACTTCAATTAAATCGGATCCCAGCCCTGGTCAATATACCCAGAGCGTGTGTGTATGTTTGTATATAGAAGCAGCGTCGCAGATCTCCGATGTCTCCATCAGGTCCGAAAATGCCCCCGGGGGAATTGGGCGTCCGCATCAGTCGCATCATCATCATCGCATTGCCGGATCGAAAGCGATCCGGATGAACCTGTGAGACCGTGTAAACATGTTTGCACGCAGCGTTTTCTATGGCCGACTGCTTCCGTTGGCCTTGCTGTGTGTGTGTGTGTGTGTGTGTGTGCTGTTGTCAACTGGCTGCTGGCGATCGCCAGACGAAACCCGGTTGCTACACGACTCGCACCAAGGATACAGGGCCGTGAGTGATTCAAAATAAATGTTAAGCTAATTAATTGGCTCTACAACGGAACCGAACAGGCCAGCCAGCGTATGAAACACGATTCCTGCCCACCCAGCAACAGTGGTCGTGTGGAGCGAATCGAAGATGGTAAGGGAACGGACAAAGGGAAACGGGAACTGTGTGTGTGCGTGTAAGTGTGTCTAGATGAGTGGGCTTTATGTTGCAATCAAAATGAAAGTGACGCACCATGTTGCTGTAATGCTAAAAAATGTATTGATTTGATTAGATTAGCTTTACAGTCAAAGTTTTCCAATACAAAACATTGTAACTTTAAGAGAAATATGTTAGAAAATGTTTGCAGTTTTGTTTAAGTTTTCAATATTAAACTTAATCGAAGCAAAACTAAGACAGTGATGAAAAGAACTCAATTTCTGCCTCCCAACGTTCGACCGAGAAACTAATTTCCTATTTTTCCTTCAGTGGCAACTTTACGAATTCTTTCAAGTTCAATACAGGCACGCCACAAAACAGGGAAAAAAATAACGCAGTTTAATTTAATATGTTTGATTAAAGTGTGTAATGCTTTTTGTGACGTTCTGTCCGTGTGCGTCTTTTCCTTCGATCGAGCGTATCGAAATAAATCTAAAACCCGAAAATAGACGAACACGGCGCCGGCAAGCGGAAAAGGTAAGGCAATGCCTAAACCTTCGAGCAATGACGGACTTTCACAATTAAAAAGTTTCATCCGCTGTCGGTATGTTTTGTTCCGGCTTGTGCTTCCGACCCATTCCGACCCCAGCATCCGTTGCGTGTCGTGTCATGTTTTAACTGCTATTTTTACTTCCTTACTTTGGGGAACAATTTTCAAACTGAACGGGTAGGTAGGTTAAAGGTGCTGCAGAGCAGAGATTTCGGAACCGCAAAACTCGCTAGCTTTGAGCCGTCGTTGTTGGCTGCTGTATTCACTTTGAACGGTGCAAAGTATGGAAACCATTTTAAAGTGGATGTAACATAAAATTGTAGATTAATTTTAATTGAAAAAAAATTACCTGTTTTCTTGTTATAAATTATTTAATTTATTATGAATGAAAATGAAATAATTTTTAAAACATCCTTTAAAAACTTGCAATTTTAATTTATCAATCACGTCAACCTAGATGGAGACGCCCAGTACTTCAGCGTCTTCGGACCATTTCACTTACGCGCGCAATTTCGCTTCCCTTTGTCAAGTGAACGCGGCTCAAAGTTTGTGGGTAAAATATCGTCTTCCACGATCCTTCCAGAGCGCATCAGCTCCCCCCATGTACCGGTCGAGTAAAGCTCAAAAAAGGCAGCTCCAAAATCCCCGCACAACACAAACAAGACCAACAGCACACAAAAAAACTCATTCCCAACGCCCGGGAACGGAGACATGAAGATGCCCACCACCGTCCGCATGGGTGTGAGGTTGAATATTTTATCCGAGCACGATAATGCTTCTGGCAAAGTACATCAAACAACCATTTGTGCGAAATATCTATCAACTCGCTAATTGTGTGCGGTGCGCGGGCGCGCGCGCTCTCTCAATTCGTGAAATTTATAGCGCGCTGCTTGTCGATACGTTAAAGTGCAGAATTAAATATGCACTCGAGTTTTGTTGTTTTTTGTTTCCCCCCATTTTGTTGCGGCAAGATGGGTGTGCTCGACGCAAAGATCGAGGGGACCTGACCTGTTTTACACTTTGCCACACCTCTGCCGATTTTCGTCGTCAATTATTGAGCGAATTGATTGGATCGTTGGTGCACCGTAAATCTCAGTTAATGTCAGCGAGGAGGGGTGAAACTTTTTTGGCAGTAACTTTTGAAATCGATCGAGCTAATAAATTGCAATAATGATGTACTTGGTGATGTACTTTGAATATGGTTAATCAATCAAAGCGCAGGAAAACTTCACGCAATATGCATGATATATTATAATAAAGCAAATATGTACATCTCTTAAGGCAGAACTCATTCAACAGGTTTAATATTTTGTTGAAAATATCGAGCAAGATGCTCCTCTATCAGCACTCTATCAGCTCGATCTGCTCTAATAATCGAACGAAATTGTACCAGAAAAGAGCATGCACGAAAGCTACCAGGTAAATTAACGTTGGGAATTCGTGCCGCTTCCTGTCGGACTTTCGCTCACTCTGGGGACACAACTTTTTCCCCGGCACGTAATGTCCGAAAGGATTTACTCGAAAAACTTACTCGGGCAGCATCCTTTCGAATCCATTCGGCAGAACGAGTCTCCGAGCAGGATGCGAACGTTGATGACATATGGATTATAAAACAAAACCCCGACTAGTGCACAAGATTTGATCGTACCGTAGTGGTGCCCGTATGTGAAGATGCGTCACTCACACCTGCATCGTTTTCAGCTGCAGCATCGAGTGATTAACTTTCCCATTCCATGCACGTTCCCAGTTCGAAAAAAGAAGTGTCCGGCTGTGTCTTCTTTCAAACCCAATTGCCCACCGAGCAATCGGGAGAACCAGGAAGTTCGGTTCAGTTTGTTGCACGAGCGACTAGGACGGATAATGAGCCGTCGTCGTTGGCTGCAAACATAAACACCGTTTACCGGTCCGTTAAGCCTTCCAGAAGCCCTCATTAAAAAGGCTTACCCGGGTATCATAAAAACATTACTCTTGATTGCGATTGCGCTCCGCTCCGGATTAGTCGGCGAATCTAGGGACCAGAAAGAAATGGCCGGCGAGAAAGCCATAAACATTCCATCAATTACTACTGCTCGATGCTGCTGCTGCTGTGACAACAGAAGTGAGCGAGCGATACGATCTACCCTCAGTGCCAGCCAGCAGGGACAGCAAGACGAATGGGTCCTGGATTTTATGCGCGAATAATTTTTAATGTTTACTCTTAAGCCGGTGCCGGCAAGAATATTGCCTACCTTTAAAACCCTTCGGCTTTTTCCCGGGGCTAGGCTCTCTCTCTCTCTCACTCGGAAAGTGGCCAAAAGCAAAACGTAAACAACAACAAAATGGCGAGGAGCAATGGTACCCGAATGGCAGCTATCCGTATCATGGATGTGTATAAAAAGATGCAAAAAAGCAAGGTCTTCTCTTACTGTTTCTTTCTCTCATTTGTTCTCTCTCTTTCTCTCTCTCTCCGAGCGCAATTGCTAAAATTGCTCGAGATCTAGCTCTTGTCAAAATAACGTTCACTTTTCTTTTCGGGGGTTATTTTGTTAGTTATGTTTTCATCAATTTTAGATAGACTACATTCATTGCCTTGACAACACTTGCCTTGTCGCCGTGTTTGACCCTTCGATGGGTTAATAAATGGAGCAAAGTGGTGGGAAATGGTTCCGCATGTACAGCACAGTTTACCCTACTTGAAGCATCCCTCCAAAAAAGGGATTTAATAGACCAATGCATAATGGGATAGTGTTTGGAATCTTTCTGACTTTCTGTGAAATACTTCAACAGTACATCAGATGTGTGTGTGCTCTGCTTCTCAATCCTTAGGTCTGTCTTCTACTTTTACCTTTGCCACTTCTTTTCCTATTTGTTTCGTCAAAAACATTTCGAAGGACCCGTTTCGAAGGAATGTTGACAGGATGGATCCTTCATCCTGTGCTGTGCCCAACAACGAGCACGCAAACCCACCCCTTGAGAGGCCGTTTAAAGACCGGGTCCTCGAGAAATTTTTCCTACCCCGCCCCGGGCATTCGTTCCAAGGAAGGTCCAATGTCCAGGACCGAATGATGAAATTCTCGTCTGACGAAACTCGGCCCTACCTTTTCCATCCGGACAATCGGTGTCGGCTCGGGATGTGTGCCTTTTTGACAGTTCGAGCGTATATACGTGTCCCATGTAGCAGCAACAACAGCGTGTATGTACCGGGACCGTAAGATTTTGGGAACATGATCAAAGGATAATGTACGGTTTTTGTCCGGGAGATGATGAAGTTATTAGTCGGGGCCGGGACGATACCCGGCCATGGATTCGGCTGGATTCATTGGTTTTGGTATTCATTTATGCATTCTTCGAGTGTGATATGTTGGGCCAGAGGTTGCCGTTGGAAATTGAGAGATGCAGAGATGCTAAGGAGTGTAACCCTGCGATAAACTACAACAAGGGTTCCGATTTTCTGAAGTATTACAAATTTAATCGCTCTTCAAGCACACAACATCGGGAAAGATTTTGAAAGCTGTTAAATCTGTTACAGCTGTTTAAATCGTAACTGTTTAAAACAGAAATCTGTCAAATGTAATTGATAATTGAGATAAATTGCTTGTTTCTGTTGTAGTTAATGAAGAGACACATGAGTGAGCTGTGTACGGTCCGAATAGCCCATGTTTGCCAAGGTATAGAGTACTGGACTTATTTTGTCGCAAGATAGACGTCCTTGCTACTATAGAATGATCTAGATGAGTTTCAAGCCACAATCCTCGTTGTATTAGACTAAATACCAAAGCATGAGACATTTATGAAGAACTCGCTAAGTGTACGAGAACGAATTTTAAAGTTTAAACCTCTATTACTCAATTGAAATGCTGGTGTCAAAATAAGTTGACAACATCTGGCCGTCATAAAAGTACCGTGAGATTCCGCTAGAGGGCGCCTGTACTTACTTACTTATCAGGCTTATATCACGGTCTAGCGCCGTCGTCTACAATTCCATTATCCCGGTCGTTCTAGCAGACGCATCAACGCCATCACTCCATCCGTGGTTTGGGCCTACGACGCCTCCTCTGTCCATGTGCTGGGTCGTCCGGTGCCATTCTCATGACAGGCTCATAAGGCGTATGTGAGTACTGGGACTATAAAGGTTCTGTACAGTCCCAGCTTCGTCCGTCGCGACAGGTATTTTGAGTGGAGTAGTTTCCTCAGGCTTGCAGCTGGTTGGTTTTTGGTTTTTGGTTTTTGGTTTTTGCCTCATTGATTATCAATCCGAGGTTCAGTGCCGCATGCTCGATCCTTTGGTAGGCTTCTGCTTCATAGGAGAGCCTCAAACCAATGATGTCTATGTCATCAGCGTATGTCAAATTCTGGTTTGACTTATGGTCCCCGAAGTTTCCATCTCCGAGTCTCGGATGGCCCTCTCTAGCGCCAGATTGAATAGGAGGCAAGCAAACCCGTCTCCCTGGCGCAGACCCTTGGTGATAACAAAGGGCCCTGAGAGTTTTCCATCCAGCATTTGATGTGGGTCATTGGCAATGTATGTAAACAGTGCTTCAAAGGGGCCAGATAAGGCCCATTGAATTGGAATAAACAAAATAACAAATAACAAATTCGTACGAGCCTGGTAAGCTTGGCCGGGGTTTTCAAATGAGCTCATTGCGTCGTACAGTTTTACCCTGGCTATGCTATCGTATGTGGCTTTAAAATCGATGAAGAGATGATAGGGCGCCTCATTGAAGATATGATCATAAAACAGGCAGCAATAAATTTGACACAGCTTGAAGATGTTATAAAACTCGTTTTAGATTAAGCTCACAGTACAGTAACCATTATTTACTCTCAGTAACTGATATCAGTTATCCCAATTGTGCTAATATTCATTAATATAATCATGAGCATGGTTTCAAATATCCAATGAGCCAAGAAATTTACCCATATTCGTTACTTCTCAGTCTCTCACGATAATCGATCATAAAAGTGTTTGTGAATGATTTATGTGGTAAAGCAATTTATATTTATGTTCACTATGCACAGCCTGTATGTAGTACTTTGAAGGAAATATTGATCCCAACAAGTGAACTTCCCAGGCCAACTCCTTAAAAACTGTAGTGTTTAGCTATACAGCTAAATAACTCGTTTAACAAATTGCTAGAACTTCAATCAATTCTCCAATACCAGTGTTATTATTCCCATCACTAGGGACAAATTGAATCCAATCGCGTGCATCGCATTACACTTCCATAGAATCAATGCCTAACATACAAATTACAACGTGTACCGATGTCAACTAGCGTTGTATCCTTCATGCTATCTGTCACTTAGCGGAACCGGTAGCTTGTTGCAATAGCAATAAATACAGAGGAATAGTAGGCTGTGGTGATGTTAAGATGTGTTTCTTTCTGTGCTCCTGCTTTCGAATCAATTTTTGATCAAAAATACGATAATTTTTAAAAAAATTGGAGTTCTACACTGTGTATGAATAATTATCAGTGCGCTAAAGAGTGCGAAATGGTAACAACTAGAAAGGGAGCAATGGAGAGGATAAAATGTGAATTACGTCCTCGGATAGCGTCCGTAGATGCTGGAGATAGTGGAGGAATTACAAAAATTCCCACAATAGCAAAGAAAGTGGCCATGACTCGCTGCAGTGTAGCGGGAGGAGGAAAAGTATCTTCGTTAGTGTCGTCGGCGGCATGGGACACGAAGGAGGTAGAAATGTTGCGCAGCCAATTGGAGGAGCGCAGCAGAGAAAATGAGCGGCTGAATAAAAATCTTGAACGAATGCACGAGGAAGTAAGTGGCCTACGTTATTTAATGCAAGTCAACGGAGAAGAAGCGCGTAGCCGTGAAACTGCAGCTTGCGAGGAGCTGTCGAAGCTACGTGACGAGCTTTGTCGAGAGCGCCAGGAGCGTGAAAATTTGGTGACCCTACTGGCGTCATTTATTGACGGGATTGGTCAGGCGACATCTGGTGACCTACACCAGTCAGGGATTGGAGTAGGGCTAAGTCAAAATACCCTTCAAAGCCAAACCCATCATCATCATCAGCAGCAGCAGCAGCAGCAGCAGCAGCAGCAGCAGCAGCAGCAGCAGCAGCAGCAGCAGCAGCAGCAGCAGCAGCAGCAGCAGCAGCAGCAGCAGCAGCAGCAGCAGCAGCAGCAGCAGCAGCAGCAGCAGCAGCAGCAGCAGCAGCAGCAGCAGCAGCAGCAGCAGCAGCAGCAGCAGCAGCAGCAGCAGCAGCAGCAGCAGCAGCAGCAGCAGCAGCAGCAGCAGCAGCAGCAGCAGCAGCAGCAGCAGCAGCAGCAGCAGCAGCAGCAGCAGCAGCAGCAGCAGCAGCAGCAGCAGCAGCAGCAGCAGCAGCAGCAGCAGCAGCAGCAGCAGCAGCAGCAGCAGCAGCAGCAGCAGCAGCAGCAGCAGCAGCAGCAGCAGCAGCAGCAGCAGCAGCAGCAGCAGCAGCAGCAGCAGCAGCAGCAGCAGCAGCAGCAGCAGCAGCAGCAGCAGCAGCAGCAGCAGCAGCAGCAGCAGCAGCAGCAGCAGCAGCAGCAGCAGCAGCAGCAGCAGCAGCAGCAGCAGCAGCAGCAGCAGCAGCAGCAGCAGCAGCAGCAGCAGCAGCAGCAGCAGCAGCAGCAGCAGCAGCAGCAGCAGCAGCAGCAGCAGCAGCAGCAGCAGCAGCAGCAGCAGCAGCAGCAGCAGCAGCAGCAGCAGCAGCAGCAGCAGCAGCAGCAGCAGCAGCAGCAGCAGCAGCAGCAGCAGCAGCAGCAGCAGCAGCAGCAGCAGCAGCAGCAGCAGCAGCAGCAGCAGCAGCAGCAGCAGCAGCAGCAGCAGCAGCAGCAGCAGCAGCAGCAGCAGCAGCAGCAGCAGCAGCAGCAGCAGCAGCAGCAGCAGCAGCAGCAGCAGCAGCAGCAGCAGCAGCAGCAGCAGCAGCAGCAGCAGCAGCAGCAGCAGCAGCAGCAGCAGCAGCAGCAGCAGCAGCAGCAGCAGCAGCAGCAGCAGCAGCAGCAGCAGCAGCAGCAGCAGCAGCAGCAGCAGCAGCAGCAGCAGCAGCAGCAGCAGCAGCAGCAGCAGCAGCAGCAGCAGCAGCAGCAGCAGCAGCAGCAGCAGCAGCAGCAGCAGCAGCAGCAGCAGCAGCAGCAGCAGCAGCAGCAGCAGCAGCAGCAGCAGCAGCAGCAGCAGCAGCAGCAGCAGCAGCAGCAGCAGCAGCAGCAGCAGCAGCAGCAGCAGCAGCAGCAGCAGCAGCAGCAGCAGCAGCAGCAGCAGCAGCAGCAGCAGCAGCAGCAGCAGCAGCAGCAGCAGCAGCAGCAGCAGCAGCAGCAGCAGCAGCAGCAGCAGCAGCAGCAGCAGCAGCAGCAGCAGCAGCAGCAGCAGCAGCAGCAGCAGCAGCAGCAGCAGCAGCAGCAGCAGCAGCAGCAGCAGCAGCAGCAGCAGCAGCAGCAGCAGCAGCAGCAGCAGCAGCAGCAGCAGCAGCAGCAGCAGCAGCAGCAGCAGCAGCAGCAGCAGCAGCAGCAGCAGCAGCAGCAGCAGCAGCAGCAGCAGCAGCAGCAGCAGCAGCAGCAGCAGCAGCAGCAGCAGCAGCAGCAGCAGCAGCAGCAGCAGCAGCAGCAGCAGCAGCAGCAGCAGCAGCAGCAGCAGCAGCAGCAGCAGCAGCAGCAGCAGCAGCAGCAGCAGCAGCAGCAGCAGCAGCAGCAGCAGCAGCAGCAGCAGCAGCAGCAGCAGCAGCAGCAGCAGCAGCAGCAGCAGCAGCAGCAGCAGCAGCAGCAGCAGCAGCAGCAGCAGCAGCAGCAGCAGCAGCAGCAGCAGCAGCAGCAGCAGCAGCAGCAGCAGCAGCAGCAGCAGCAGCAGCAGCAGCAGCAGCAGCAGCAGCAGCAGCAGCAGCAGCAGCAGCAGCAGCAGCAGCAGCAGCAGCAGCAGCAGCAGCAGCAGCAGCAGCCGAGGTTCAGTGCCGCATGCTCGATCCTTTGGTAGGCTTCTGTTACATAGGAGAGCCTCTAAACAATGATGTCTATGTCATCAGCGTATGCCAAGATCTGGAGTGACTTATACAAGATGGTCCCCGAAGTTGCCACCTCCGAGTCTCGGATGGCCCTCTCTAGCGCCAGATTGAAAAGGAGGCAAGCAAGCCCGTCTCCCTGGCGCAGACCCTTGGTGGTAGCAAAATGGCCCTGAGAGTTTTCCATCCAGCATTTGATGTTGGTCATTGGCATTCGTGCAAGCCTGGTAAGCTTGGCTGGGGTTTCCAAATGAGCTCATTGCGTCGTACAGTTTTACCCTGGCCATGCTATCGTATGCGGCTTGAAAATCAATGAAGAGATGATAGGGCGCCTCAATGAAGATATGATCATAAAACAAGCAGCAATAAATTTGACACAGCTTGACGATGTTATAAAACTCGTTTAGATTAAGCTCACAGTACAAAAACCATTATGACCTCTCAGTAACTGATATCAGTCATCATAATTGTATAATATTCATTAATATAATCATGAGCATGGTTTCAAATATCCGTATATGTATTATGAAAAAGGAAATATTGATCCCAACAAGTGAACTTCCCAGGCCAACTCCTTGAAAACTGTAGTGTTTAGCTATACAGCTAAATAACTCGTTTAACAAATTGCTAGAACTTCAATCAATTCTCCAATGCCTATGTTATTATTCCCATCACTAGGGACAAATCGAATCCAATCGCGTGCATCACATTACACTTCCATAGAATCAATGCCTAACATACAAATTACAACGTGTACCGATGTCAACTAGCGTTGTATCCTTCATGCTATCTGTCACTTAGCGGAACCGGAAGCTTGTTGCAATAGCAATAAATACATACTGGTGATTTAATTTGTTCTCCAATATTCCGACCCGAGTGCAACTTCACTGCAACAGCAGCAGCAGTAGCCCATAGCGAGCGAATGCCACCAGCCAGTAACACCAATTAGCCCCAAAATAGTTCCTATGAAAGCACTCAATGGCGCACATATTCGCACACAGACAGTGGGCCACCGTTCACCATTCAACTTTTCGAAGGCCCGCACCCGCAAAACCCATTAGCGTCAATTAGTGTGTGTATAGTTCAATTATCAAACGCTTGTCCTACGCTGTCTTCGTTATTTTGTTGCCTAATTAATTCCGCCGGTGGGTAATTCCGTGCCATTTCTTTTCCATTCCCCGTAACCACTCACACTGCGGTCTTATCCTTTTAGCCACTGTACTTACACAATTAGGCATTGCAGTATATTGTGCTGTACCGCTACCTTTCGGTGGCCGGTACACAATTGCTGTGAGGTGAGGTTTTGTTTTTCTTTTTGTTACAAAAACAAAAATTATCATCCCGTTTGTTACGCTCAAAACCACATCAAAGAGGGATGCTGGATCGATTGGGGGAGAAAGAAAAACCCTCTGGAAAACAAACCATTTTATCTCGAATATCTGGAACATATTTTCTACGCTTAAGGACGAAAGAGAGCGAGAGAGCGAGAAAAGAATAGGAATAAAAGTTGGATTTTCAAGCTTAGTGAGGCGTAAGTGGATGATGGGAAGAGATGGGAAAAGGGATGCATAATTAGATGATAATTTGATTCAAATTGTTTGCTGCTGCAAAGCGGTCTCTTCCACGGTTTCGCGAGCTTGATTTGTACCCGACCGTTCCATTCGTTCGGAACGGCCTCCGGTTTAAGTGCTTCGCTAGGTATTTAGTTGCAGTTGCGAAAAGTATCCGCTTCAGTAAAAGCGAATGGCAAAAAAATTGGCCCCTTTCTGATCGATCAATGATCAAGTGGTTTTACTCCGGGATCAACAATCCAGCCACTAGCAACTTCCGTCCATGCCGAATTGAGTCGGAAAAGGACGAACAAAGAAACAGGAAATTCACGCACAAAAGGCATCCGTGGTCCGTTGTCGTCATGATAAAGAAATAAAAAAAAACCCACCCACCCGTACAATTATTATTTCAACTACAAGGGACGCACCAAAGGGCAACGCAACAGCCGCACAATCGGCACCGACCCACCAATTAATTGGCCCCGTAAGGACCTTCCGCATTAGGAAACACACACACAAAAAAATAGAGACACATAAAAGAACACCGGAACACCGTCCTCTCGATAGAGATGGAGCTAGAGATCGGTTTTCGGGAATGGAAGTGCACGAGAGAAGGAGAGAGAGAAAGAGTAAAAAAACTGCAGAATATCCCGGTCAAGGAACGAAAAAAAAAACACCCCCGACTCGGGAATTGCGAGAGGAAAAACAAGCGGGACTCCATAAATATCCCTTCATTCAAGCGGGACCGTTTCGTTACGTCTCCATCTTTGCCGTTGCACGTTTCGTTTCGTGGTGCTGGTGTGTGTGTGTGTTGTGCCTCCAACGATTACGAGGTATATCATCTGCGTTTGATTGTTGTACCGTTTTTATGGCTATTTCCGGGCTAAAACCGGGAGGGGATGGTTAGATAAGTAAATAAATCACTACCACCGTTTATGTTCTTCCATCGTTCGCGGGGTTTCCGACTCGATGATCATTGGTTGTTCCGTGTCTTTTTTAAAACTGCATTCGATCGGGCATGTGAGTTATAAATGGGAGCATGGGGGGGAGTTGGGGGAACGTAATTTGAACCGTTTGTAACAGTCGGTTGTTTTTATTCAAGTTTAGAGCCATAAAAGCTTGTGCACTCGGCAAGCAATAAGTGTTTTTTTTTTCAATAGAGATCTGGATAGTATAATAACATACGTTTAGTATGTTTGCTCTTTTAAGATATTATAAGGTTTTTTTTATGATGAACATTTTATATTTCAAATACAAATGAAAAACTTGTTATTTTTGTAACAAAAGTCAAAAATAAATTAAAATTGTTACATTTCCTATTATGGTATTTAATTACCAACAATTTTAAAAATTAAATTGTTTTTTTCATATTTTAATAAGTTGTTAATGAATTTTTGTCATAAATTTTTTTTTTTTTTTATTTAACATTATGACGGCTCACTACCGTATGGTCTGTGCCTACGTGCACAGACAGACATTTTGTTTCTCAGGGCATTTCCTCCCTGTATTTTGACCTTATCCCGGGTTTGCTCGGTTAGTAGTTATAGATATAGTGGTATGGTGTATATTGCGGTGTTCTATGCTGCTGCGCTGGTGTGTAGCTGCTGTATTGTTGGGTTGTTGTTGGTGGATGTTGTTGGGTTGTTGTTGGTGGCGTTCTGTGATTGGTTGGGAGTTTGTTCTTATACTATTGTTGTTATATGGGCTATTGCTGATGTTGGCCGGTCCTATTGCTGTTTGATGGGTTTCATCGATTACCAGTCTCCGAAATACGAGACCTAAGGACAAAAAAAAAAACAAACCATATAAACAAAAACAACCAAAAGTGACGAACACCAAGTCTGCCTCCCTACGGTACGCAGTTTGTCTGGCGCCCCTGTGGTTGAGGAAGCTGCAAAGTTGCCACCCTGTACATTTAACATTTATATGACAACTACCACAAAACATAAAACAGGAGGATATGGTGAGGCAGGATATGGGATTAAAGGGTTAGCCCGTTGGTTCTGGCAAAGCGGTAAATTATCATCATAAACTTCAAGTCTTTGCTCGCCAAGATGTCGCGTATGGGGGTATCCGGGATTCTGCCGATTCTTCCGACACTGTTCAACAAGGAAGGTCTTGCGGCCTCGAATTCCACGCAGGACCATAACAGATGATCCACATCGTGATATCCGATACCGCAGCCACATACCTTTGAAGAGGCTAGATTAATACGCTGTAGATGTGCGTCAAGAGCGAAATGATTCGACATGAGCCGAGACATCATTCGAATGAAAGCGCGATCTACAGGGAGCCCATCGAACCAAGGCCGCAGGGATACCTGCGGAGTGATCGAGAACAAAAGCCGCCCTAATACATCCGCTTCCCACATGCTCTGCCAGCGAGACAGGCAAAGTTGCTGTGGGGAACGAAGGTATTCATGGGATGAGATAGGTCGGTCGTAAAAAGCGCCTTGCAGAACGCCTTGTTTGGCCAATAGATCTGCCTTCTCATTGCCGGGAATTCCACAGTGTGAAGGGACCCAGATGAGCGATATGCGAAATGCCTTGTTAAACATTGAGCCAAGAATCTCCAGGATTTTTGAAACAAAATAGTCTTTGCTCTTAACCGCCTTTACTGACTTCAGAGCTTCTATAGCGCTAAGGCTATCTGTAAAGATGAAGAACTGGTCAGGAGGACAGGCGCTAATAATTAGAAGCGCGTAAAAAATTGCGGCAAGCTCGGCAGTGTAAACACTGCATGGATGCCTCAATTTGAAGTACGCTTCTGAAGTCTCATTGTAGACTCCGAAGCCTGTGCCTTCTTCAGAAGATGATCCGTCGGTGAAGTACTGGTTTGTTTTATTCAAGTGGCCATACTTGTTCATAAAAATACTGGGTATAGTCCTCCAGCGAAGATCTTTCGGGATGATCTTAATTTCCTCCGTCAACGAGGTATCCGTGAATAAAACTGTATCCGAGGTATCCGTGAAAGAGAACTGTAGGACTCAGGGAGGGCGCTAGTATTCACTTATAGGGAAACAAAATCATTATATACCATAACAATTTTGCTCTTTGAACCTGTCTCTATTAGCGCTTTAAAATTTTCTACAATCAAGGGATTTGATACAGAAGAACGGACTAAAAGGCGAAGCGACAGTTGTTCAAAACGCAGTTTGAGCGGCATCACTCCGCACATCACTTCCAGGGACATGTTGTGTGTGGAGTCATAAAAATTGGATTAATGAAAAAAAAAGCTATTCTTATATGATGTTCTTCGATGGAGGCGCCTAGTACTTTATTACAGCAGACAATAATACTGGGCTTGTTTTCTTTAGGGAGCTTAAAATAAAGCAAATTTACAAGATTTTCAATGGTTTTTTATTAAGAATTGTATAAAACAGAATGTAGAATGGTTGAGCCTGCAAAAAAAAAACAATAAGTAATATCTGTTTTTCTTGAATTATACTTAAGTATAATCAAATCAACCAGTAATATCCAACACCAAGATCTTTCGAGTTTTTAAAGGCAAAATAATAATGTAAGGCAACATAAAATAATGACAAATTCTAGTAACACTTACTTAAAAACTTTGTTTTAGCTTTAAGCGAGCCTAAAGGTAGGCAATTATTTTTCTACTGAATTCGATTCTTTCGCTAAAACCGATCCAGTCTCGTTCTCGTGGTATTTTATCTCGTTGTGTCCTTGATTACTTGCTTCGAAAAGGGAGATATATACACAAAATTATACGATATCTTGTAGTCTGCAATATCTTTGAACATTTTACCATTTAATGATCGCAAACCTTTGTTTTAAAAATCACAAATGGTTCAATTTATATAAAACAGATTGATTTCTACCCGCGAAAGGAACATCGCCTGCCTCGAATTAGATTGACATTCCTCCAACTCCAACATTCATAGTCCGAAACTCAATCAGTTTCTCGAACTCCGGTTTACGAGCTGATCTAAACTAATCTGGAGCCAATTAAAATTTCTTCCACACCAATCTGCTCAAACTTCCCTTCCGAGCACGAGAGAAAAACCCCGAACCCGTAATGAGATTTGCCGTAGTGCCGTTGTAACTTTCTTCCTGTTTCGGAGTGTTCACAAACGCCCGATAAACAGGTGAACCGTCACCATAGGTAACTAGTCCGTCCTACCTTCGCACCAGGCAAACCGTACGATAAAATGCCAACATGCCAGCAAGCAAACGGCACACCGGGATGCATTATTTCGGTTCCACTTTTGCATAAAGAAATATCAACTTTGTCAGGTTCGCTTTTTTCGTACGGCTCGGTCGGATGGTGAAGGCAGTGAAGCAAAACCACGAACTGGCGGAAATCCAGGTGGGAGGGTTATTAACAGTGCTCCGTTGCTGCTTCCCCCTGTGACTGTGGCTTCCCACCCGCAGCACTCAGCACCCTTTAGCTTCGGTGCAAAAATACTTTGTTGCACAGTTTTCCATTTAGCAATTGTCAGGTCCGTTTCTGACAGTTTTTGGCTTTTGCGTGTGCGCGTGCAAGCATGGACGATCCGAACAAACAGACACAAGCGTGTGCAGATCGGAATCGGTCGGCCGCCTGCAGGTAAACGGAGGCTGTGTACCGACCGATGACAAACTGGTGGCCTGGCGTAAGGAACGATGAATAGTTTCCAGCCTTCCCATCCCTTCTGGGCAGCTGGCACAACGCGCGCAACTGTTCGTCGGTTAGTTTGGTGCAGCGAGCAACATTGTGGCTTTGCTGAAGCGGGCCACGCAGAAGAAAGAGCCGGGTTTTTCCTGGTGCCGCTGCTACTTTGGAGTAGAAATTAAATTAGCTTAAGTGGATTTCAGTATCTCGAGCTGTCGGGCACAGCTGGCCTGAATCAGGCAAAAAGAAAACACACCCGACGGAACTAAGATGTAGCATCCTTGCTGGTAGCCACATTCCTGGACCGAGTTTTGTTTGTACGTTGATTTGAGCAACAAAACTGTGCCAATTGTTCCTTGTCGGTACGGTGAGTAGAGTGAGAAAAGAGTCAGAGAGAGAGAGAGAGAGCGAAAAAAAGCTCACTATCTTCTAATGAAGGACATTTGTTTGTTGAACTTCCGGTGAACAACAACCCCGTTTTGTCTGTGTGTTTAATAAATAGAAAGAAAGAGTAGCGTTAGGGTCGTAGCGGAAAAGGTAGAGATATTGGGCTTCAAACTAGACTCAAAAACACCCGAAGCCACAGAATCAGGAACACACCGGCCCGGAGGTAAATAGAAGCATTTGGCAAACGCTCCTGAATGACGCTGGACGGAAAAGCTGAACTAAACGTTCTCACAGCAAAGTGAAGTGAAGACAAAAACTTAGAAACTTTACATTCGAAATGAATGTGCGCTCATCTTCCGCTGGGGACTCTTACACCTCCAAGAACTGGTGAGAAGAGGTGGGCATTTGTGTGTGTGTTTTTTTTTACACTAAAGAAGTTTCACATAGAAAGTAAGCAGGCAAAATGTAGATTGTGAAGTTTTGCTCCCATTGCTCATCATCTGTTTTCCGCGAATTTTTTCACAAAGTGAGTCTTTATTTTTCCCGTTTTTATTCTGTGTGTAAGTGTGCGCGGGCCAATGTAAACTAAAATAAGGAAAGTTTTGCTGTAACCACTTGCGGAGCATTTTGCACTTCCGGATGTTAATGTCAATTAGGAAGGGAAAAGTTGCACCAAGGGTAACACAGTTTGGGAAACAAAACTCCAGCTTTTCCTCCGAGAACTTCAACTGGTGTGTCGAGCACATTGGGGAAGGTAATTCAAAGAAAACACTTAATCAAACCCGAACCTTGATGAATGGTACGAAAGATATGGGCGCGTGTTGAAATACTGGAAAGTGTACAGAATTGAAGTGTACATTATGCACTGGTTAATTTTAGTAAGGGTTCACTAAGCTTTTTTTTGGGTAGTAGTTAGTTAACGAGAATTCATCGAACAGACTACATCTCAATATGGAATGTGTTTTATTACAAAATACATCATCCAGGTGTTCTATTTTTAATAATAAAAGGCAACAGATTTAGAGCATTATTGAATTGCAACAGAGAAAAGTATGCAATCATTAGCAGACGACACTATTAAACTACTTTTAAATAATTTGGTGAAGTGTTTAGGTCAAGCAGCATGTCCGTAACATGATTTGTTTTGTTGGTTAACAGGACTTTTCATAAACATCTCTTAATAAATGGTTCCTAATACTTTAGTTTTCATGTAAAATTAAAAAAAAATAACATGAATTTATTACAAAATTATTTTTTACTTGCAAACATACACATAAAATCGTACAGGTATGCACCAATTTCTCTTCTTGCACCAGAAACGTTCTGGTTGTCAGAAGCAATTCGATATAAGCGAAAATTCGATTAAGCGTGCGTACGCCTGATGCTATGCAATATATTTTGAAATCCGCCAAATCACAGTTCCAAATACTTTAATTTTTCAAGAATTAATTAATCAAGCAAAAACATTGCCTCTTCGAATTATTACATTTTTTAAAGCATTGAAAACGACCTTAAATTTAAGTATTGCATACCTTCAGGCGTTTTTTCATATCAACTCAGTTTGCAAGTTCTCTTTTCTTTATTTAAAAATAATAATTCAAGCGTTTTTAAATGCATTTCCCCAAAACTTGTATATTAATTAAAGTTTGTAGCATTAAGGCCACAAACAAATTAAGGTCTTTACAGATAATTTTTCGTGCATCTTTCTATAAAGCTTTTCAGCAGCTAGTATATAGAATAATAAATAAAGTAAGCGTATCAGTTCATTAACACATCATGCATTAGATGAATCGAGCTAGAAAGAAAAGCCTCTCGATCCAATAGTTCCGATACGACGCAACACAATTACATGCAAAATGGGGAATTAAATTCCCCTACCGTACCGTACCGGTGTGGATGCACTACGCCCGCTGGAATGCTCCACACGCACACAAAGAGGTGATCGTGATTTGATGAGATTTTCCTACGAATTCATTTCCATCTGCCGTCGGTGTCGGTAGCTAAATGCGTTCCTGCTTTTCTGCAGGTTTTCTGCACTAGAGAGAGAGAGCATCTGTTTCCATACGATATGTCCGATGACGGATACCGTAGGACGCTAATATGTTGAATTTCCCGGAACTCGTTTGATAGAGAGTTATGCGAATGCGAAAACACCCGCGCACACACACTCATCATGAATAATACGTACGACACCCGCGTCTGGCAAACACACATTCACTAACCATCGAAACACACGCAATAGTTATCGGATTATTGTGCCGGTGGTAATCCTTTTTTCGTGGAATTCGATGTTAGTCTGCTTAGTGCGAGCTTTGTTTTTTTGTTTGTGTACCTTTTGTGTGTGTGTGGACAGTTGACTATAGTGGGAGATATTTTTATACTTTTTTTAAACAACCCTTGCAGTACATTATTCCATTCAACTCAGAACCTAACAAATCCGGAACGTCCGTGTTTCTCATGTAAATAAATGTTCTTAAAGTCACATCACTCGCCAACTTCAACTGCGTATAGAGGAGATGTATCAACATCACGGGAAAAAGGCATGCCACCAACACATCCGGTGGCAGTACCAGTGGTCGTAGCTTTGTCTGCCACCAAAAAAAAACAAAGATCCGCTTCCGGTGGTGGGATTAATTAAAAATTAAGCACCCTCGAGGCGGCACCCATCAAAAACTTCACACAAACACACCTTCAAGCAACCGGAGTTGGTGAATTTGGTTTTCAATGTGTGACTTTTTGCTCCTGCTTGCCTTTTAAAGCATATTTCACTGGGCGATTCTATGTGCGCGATACAGACTGGGCATTAATCCGTTTTCCTACAGCTAACCGCAAAACTAACACCGATGTAGAGACTTTTTGTTTTTTGCTGTGTGTAGTGCATTTTATATGAGCACTCTCCGGTGAGCCTGGTGAGGTGAGAAATACGGCAATCGTACAATTATTAATCAACAGCAAATCATGTCACGACGTCGAGAATACTACCACCGGAGTACCGGACAAGCCATCTCGTGCGTCGTTCATGAAGCCAACAAACAACGACTGAGTACAAAAAAACATCCTTCCGCTCTGGTGCAGTGTGGCTGCATTTGCTGGCAAAACGGAAGTTGCAGTTGGGGTGTTGGGGTCTTTTTACTTCACCAAGCCTTTTTATTGGATTCCGGTGTTAACGTCGGTGCTCGGCGGAATGGGAAATTATGGTCCAGTCTGCCTGGCTGCGTACGTAGGTCAGCAATTTCCGGTTCGCATGAGTGAACCAAATGAAGTTCGTTTTATTAAGTGTACCATGCAGTAGTTGCAGTAGTATTTTTATCGACAATCCAAACGAACGTACGAGCGGTTGAGGGAAGTTGTTGACCGCACGCCAGATATTAATTTGATAATTTTCTTTAATTAGCTTCTATCCGTGGCGTTGATTTCCATGCCACTATGACCGTGCGAATTGGTTGTATTTACTTGATAAATAACCCCGGCTATTTTATTAAATAACAGAAGCTTTCTCATCGTAATGTTACAGCTTACTTATCATAGTCTATTTCTATATACAGTAATCCCGAAGAAATATTTGTCTTGATTGTTACAGATATATTAATGCACGCAAGGATTAATGGAAGACCATTTTTTAAATCATTATGCCACGTGTGAATAGTTTTCTTACCACTCTGCACCAAACAAAGATTAGCAGAAAGCACAGGCCTATTTTTATTCCGCCATGAACGCATCGCCAATGGCAAACCTAAAATATTAATAATAATCATCGGCTTAAGCCTCAAACAAAAATCGTGCCCACCATTACCATGTGCGTGGTTGGCGTGGGCACTACCGCAAACCCAGCCCAGCCCAGTGTTAGTTACACATGAATTCCTCGTGTAACAATATTGCCACTAATCAAGACTAATGCCCGAACGTCCCGAATGTTCCGTAGCCAGCGTTGGGTATCGTCCGGGTGGGGACACAATTGGATTAGCGATTACAAATGCCGTCCCCGTGCGCGTGTGTGTGTGTGAAGCTTTCGCGTTGACTTTCTAGGTTGGTTTGGTAGTGTTGAGATTGAATTGCGTCCGCAAAGCAACGACCGACCGAGAGAAATCCTCCGTTTCCGGTGGGTGTAAATGTTCGATTTTTGGCAATGTCGTCGGCTGGTTTCTCTTGGCATTATGATTTCAATGAAGCAAAGCCGATAAGAGGCAGCGCTTTATGAGTGGTTGAGTAGGATTTTAAAACTGTTTTCTAACAGTTCTTTCACAAACAGCGCTGGTATGGCGCTATTCATTGGAAATTATTTTCTTTTGATGGGCTTAGAGAGAGAGTGCCTACGTCGGTCAATCCAATATGCTGGCTGTTCTGGCGGACGCATCAACGCCATCACTCCATCTCAGTTTGGACCTACCACGCCTCCTCTGTCCATGTGGATGGCCTAAAAGGACTTTACGGGCTGGGTCGTCCGGTGCCATTCTCATGACATGCCAGCCCACGGGAGCCTGGCGAGCCTAATTCGCTACACGATGGTGAGTTCACCGTACAGCTCTCGTAGAGCTCGTCATTGTAGCGGCTCCTCGTATTGTCCTTCTACACATACGAGACCAAAAATCCTTCTGAGCATCTTCCTCTCGAACGCGGCTAAGAGGGTTTCGTCAGTTTTGGATAAAGTCCATGTCTCAGAGGCGTATGTGAGTACTGGGACTATGATGATAATGATAAGTCCCACCTCTTACCCCAACACAGGTTTGAGAAGGACGGAATTATCTTTACGATATTTTTA
>KZ061944.1:18214-39949 GCA_002091835.1 Anopheles maculatus | reverse complement strand
TTTTTTCCTTTCCTTGAGCGGAAACAAAAAAACCCCGGTGGCCACTTCGACTTCGATGTTATGAATACGAGAACACGAAAGCAGCCGAAACTTAACAGGATTATGGTGACCTTTAATTTTCACCGAGACGAGATTGATTCCCATACCCATGGAGCGTCCCGGAGTCACCGTGGACGTGGATGCAGTTTTTGCAGCTTGCTGTGTACAAAACAGACACACATAAACCCACTCTCTATGTTATTTCCCGGATTCTCCCACCCACCAACGACCGATTCAAACTGATGGATTTGCTGTCGTTCTATTGCTTACTCCCTCACCCTCACAAATACAAAAAAAAACACGAAACTTAAGAAAACCAGCAAGAAAAAGACGAACGTCTTGACGAAAATCATGTCAGAAAGTTACCGCGAACAAATAGGGACACAGGGGTTCGGTGTCCGCGCACCGGTTTCCATCTCCTTCGGTGGGAAAGATGTTTTTATGTGGGTTAACAAGTTTTGGAAGGAATAAATTTTACTGTCAGATTTTATCCTCTTTTTCATTGTCATCGTTTTTCTCCCGTTTTATAGCCTCTCTCTATCTTTCTCTCTCTGTGTGTGTGTGTGTCTCCAGGCGCTTTAGAAATGTCTGATTTCGTTCAAACGAAATGTGAGCGTTTTCCCTTTTTTTCTATTTTTTGGAGCAAGTTGCAAAAGATAGATGGAATTTTCCACTTAATTCATACGATGTTCACAGTTGCTTATGGGGTTTTAGCTCTCATGCCACTTCTCGGAAGGTTTTAAGCACAAATTTAAGTGTGCCAGCAAAACTAACCAGGACGCTCCACGTGGGCGAACTCCCGAACGCTCGGGCACGTAGCATTAGTGTGTAAAGAAATTGAAGATTGCAGTGATTTCTTTAAACTGTAGTTTACACGTGTAACGGATCAAATGTACCTGTGCGTTGTTTTAAAAACATTTAAGACAATTTTTGTTCGTTTTTTTTTTGCTTCAAGTACCCAAGTTTCTAATTAACACAATTATGGAACTCGATCCCTGTATAAAGTTGAATAATTTTATATTTTTTCTCGACGACTTATTGATCCCGGTCACGTTATTCGAATAACACCGTACAACCCAATCCGTCAAGCCTGACTGTTAAACAATTCTAGTTGAGCAATTGGTTATTATTTTCGAAAGCTCATTTAGTCCTCCAAAATTGACTAAACTTTTGATAAGAAAATGAAGTTAACATAACGCTTTATTAATAGAGAAAATGGGTGTAGAAAAATGGATAAAAATTTGTCCAACTTCAGAAGAAGATGTTGAAAGTATTTGGCCGTCATATTAGAACAATTACATATAATAATGAGTCGTGTTTCAAGCAAAAGAAAAAGAACGTTTTATTCGTCTGTTCGCTTTTAAGGTCGTGATCAGAAGCAGCAGGACGAGTCCGGAGCTTTCACGTTTCGGCAAGGATCCGGATGATCGAGTTGGTGATAGTGTAAAGACCTGCCGGTTCACAGTAGCATCTGGATTACTTAGCGTATACAAAATAATGCAGAGCTTATCATAACTATATATATGAGTTATGGTTACTTGTTTTTAATCATAACAAAAAAATATTTTTTATTTAATTCCGATTCGTGTTCCTGACAACGCGTACAGCTTAAGACTGAATTCTAAAATTCTCCTATCCCTTGTTCGTAGTCAAACCTATTCTAACACTATCGTCCCAACGACCAATCAGCAACCGCGATGTCGTCATTCTCGCTGCTTCCGGCCGATGAGTTTGACAATGTTCCCACGGGATGGATCTTCCGGCTTGAGTTCCCCCACGGAAGTGTTCTTCCGTTGATGTCTCGAAACAGGGAGAATACTTCGTCCAGTATTCCGTGTTGTCAAGGAATGTCTGACGTCATCGAATGAAGGTAGCTCCATCCACCAGGCGATGCAATCGGGGTGAAGTGGCTTCTTCCGTAGATCGATGTGTTCGAAGGGAAGTCTCCATCCGCATTCTCAGACATTGACTACATCCAAAGGGAGTTTGGATGAACTTCTGTCCGAATTCATATCTCCATCGTGATGTCCGCGTAACGTATGTATATGGCTAATTATTTAATATGGGGCGGCCCGTTGGTGTATCCGATAGTGGCGCCGGTCTTCACACGGCAGGACCGGGATTCGAATCCCGGCTCAACGCCTCCCCGTAAAACACAAGTCATAGAAAGCTAGAAATAGCAGGCCAAGACCTACAGGGGTTGTGGTGCCAGAGAAGAAGAAGAAGAATTATTTACTATAATTTATTAATTTATTATTTCTCTATTATTGAACAATTACTATTTGTTATGGTAATATGATCCAACCTGGATCCACGGCTCTCACGGATGAGTGCCTGCATCCTGTGAGATGCCATTGGGGTTAGTAGGATCGCGAGAGGGTTGAGCCAGTCTCTCTCTCTGGCGCGCTGTGGAATTAGTCCTAATAAACGTACACTTTGTAATCTTACACTTATCGCGTGCAGTATATGTCTTTACATTTTACAACTTGACGACAGACCTTAACACTATTTATGATGAAACAATTACGTTTTGAAGGGAAAGTTTTTGGCGATATCATCTTGTTTGCCGCTGTACCGTTGTATTAAAATCATTGAAGGTCTTGATGACATCAGATTTCTATAGTATTCTTCCTCTGATACTGATACTGATATCTCTATATTAACGCATTGTTTCATGCTAAATTACGTAAAATGTCTCATAAACAGAGGAAGAGATAACATTAGGCTGGCTATGAAGGATTCGTCAGCTCTGTATAGTATTTACAGCGATGAATTCAGAGTTTACGAACCCAAAAAGATACTTTATCATAACATTGAACACGTTGACAGTATCCAATTGGCCTTTAAAATCTTGTATTTATGTAAAAACAAGTTAGAACCAAATATTTACCGTCTTCACTTCGAACACAATCTAATCGTATCTTTAAAACACCTGATTATAACGAAATATTCATAGTAACATTGATCAGTTTTCTATAACGCACCGGATTGCACTTAAATCCTCTCCAGCCCAACCCCATCCCACTACCTCTCCCCCTCGAGAATAATCGCTTAAACGTCCCGCTATTATCCCGGCTGACAGGTCTAAAAGCTTTGTCGCATACTACTGGCCTCAACCAATGTGTTTCGCTGCATGATGAAAGCTCGTAAAACGCGCACCCGTCACCCCCATATGGCTCGGTTGGTCGGGTTTTTGGTCGCGATCAAAGTACCAAAACACAAAAGCCTCCCAAAAAAAAACATCCCAACCCTCCATCACTAAATCACGCCCCAGCGTATGCATCGTAAATTTGGATCACATCATTCCGGCACATCAAATCTGCACCGTCCGTCCGTCCGTCCGTGCGCGATCCGGTTCGATCAAATCCGAAGTAGCAGAACACACACTCATCATTTTAGTGGTAGGTTTTTGCGACGGAATCGGTATTTTCCATCAACGATTCGATTTTCACGAACACAGACAGCGCACACAGGATGAAAGCTTGCAGTTGATTTACCGGACGCCGAACACAAACGGTGGCAGCAGTGGATTGTTAGTGTGTGTCGTAATGGCGCAGCTTGATGTCGAGAGCTGGTTGGTTTTGGTGCCGCCGGGACAGTGTGCCCAGCAGGCATAAAACGTGAGGCCCATTTGCGCCACACCGTGACCGTGCGTGTGTCCGAGCAATCGCTTACTTAGGGGTGGTATCCAACTGCGCTGGGCGAAAAGAAAAACACAGGGAGAAGTCATTTCGGCTAGCACTTTCTGGTCATTAGACTTTGGGGAAAGGATCTTGGAACGATGGAAACAGTTGGCTAAAGAAAGTTGATTAATTTTGACGTAGCTTTTTGAGTTCTGAATGAGGAAAGTGGTTCACAAACATTCAAACGTTTAACCAAGACAACACAAAGTAGGCACTGGTGACAATGCCTACTTGACAAGGCATTCCTTCCATCCAAAAACGAGATGCTGGTGTGCGTAATGCTTTTAATGCTCTCACACTTCCCCACTGTGAGAACGACGCATGTGTTTTTCATGGACCACTTTCCGTCGTCAACCATCAAAATGGACGACCATTTAGCTCAACAGTGCACCTGGCCCACCTGGATGCAAAAACACGCGTAACGATCATTTTATGTGCATGCCTGACACTGCGTCCCCGATTACTGCCTTCTGCGTCTATCACAAAAGATCAGATCAGATCGAGAAGAACAAACCAACAAAAAAAAATGGACACTCACCAAGCCCAGTGTCACCCAGCGAACAACAACAACAACAAGTGCTTTTTGGTACGCTTTTCATTACACTCACCAGCCAGCCCGGTTCGGGCAAGATAAACACTTCACTTCAAATCGCATCAACAGTGTGTTGTCCGACCGGTTCTGACACACTTCACCATCCGAAAGCGCATTCACAATGGCGCACTTCGGGCGTCTTTCTTATCCGGCTTGCGAAGGCTTTTTGTGTGTGTGTTTTGCAAGAGAAAGAGAAGTGAAAAGTTTTCCACGGTTAACAAAACACAAACAAAAAAAAACAAATGTCAAAATGTTTTATGTTATGGTTTGTGTTTTTTTTGTTTTTGTTTTGCTATGGCCAAAGGTACACTCTTGTGTTGTCGTTCGTGTGATGATAGGGTGGCGACTGGTGACAGGAAACGGAAACCGAAAATGGAATATGGTTCCTATCGTGGTGCTTCCACCATGGTGTACGCGTGCAGTAGTAGAAAAATGTTCGTTTATTCTTTTTCCCCTTGTTCCCCGTGCGTGCGTTTAATCATATGGGTGTACTTTTGGTTAAGGTTTGCGCCGAAACGAAGCACTGCTTTCTTACCTTCATTGTCTTCTTGTTTGTGTGTGTGTGCAGCTCGTGAAGAAGCTATTTTACCACTCGCTGCTCCGAGGTGGGGTGGTTACTGTGTTTTTGTTAATTTCATGTCGCGAGTGGTAGTCGAGCGAACCCCGTAAGAAAACATCATTAAAAATTTAGACCAACATCGAACACAATCGCTGCGCTGCTGTGTACGAAAGTGGAAAATCATGGCACATTTCTTTGGGGCAGCAGCAGCATCAACGACCGTCGCGTTTTTTGACGAACGCCAAACGTTAGCAAGTTACAAAAGCGATAAAACAAACTTTCTTTTAGACGATTTTGCGTGCTGCTGCTTGCGGGATACGGTTGCGTACGTACTAGTACTTTCTCCGGTAAACAGTGTGTATGTATGTGTATGTATGTACGCCGAGTGTACTGTATGCTATAAAAATCAAGCTCTATCTTTATGTTTGGGGACTTTTTTTAACGACGAATGGTGGGGTAGAAAGCGATTTCAAACTCGATATTATGCTATTTAAGCATAATGCCAAAACAGGATCATTTTACATTTATATATGACTTAAAGATTTAGGATAGATATGGTGGAACAGCTGCTACATTTAAAATATATAAGAATTAATTTAAATAAATAATAAAATTAACGAAATATATGCGAAAAACGATAATTTTGCTAGGGAATGCAGATAGGAAGAAAAAGATATCCAATATAAAAGAAAGCAACATCAAAAATATTGAAAATACTATAAGAAATAAATCGTGTAATACATATACCGAACTGAAACCTAAAATCTCCACTACTGAAGAGAGATCACCATCAATTGATTCAATCTAATCATGTTCCTCCCATTTTTCTTTGCAGCAACCACATCTAGCAACGCACCGACAGCTGCTGCTACGACGACGATCGTGGCGCTAACGACGCCCACCGCAACAACCCCAACCGTAATGTTAATGCACGGAGACGACGACGACGAAGGAGCACTGAACGGTCAGCCGAGGGCAGCGGCCGCCACGACCACCAACCTGCGAAGAATCTCCGATCAAGATCGACCCCTGTTCGAGGCACTGATGGCGGAGGAGCGAGGTGAGCTGCCCCGGCGGCGGCACGCCTGCACCGGCCGCTTCCTAACCATGCACAAGCGCCGCAGAAAGAAGCTGCTGACGCGCAGTCTCGCCCTCGATCAAGCCATCCTGGACGATGTGCTGCACGGCCAGGTCCAGTGTATTCTCGATCGCGTGCATCACTGGCGCTTTAACGCGTTCACGCTGGAAACGGTGACTGGCGGTAAGTTGCCTTAGCTCCTGTATAACCCCTGCAAGACTCCTGTATTAATAAAGATTGTTCTTGTCTTTCCACACGTTGCTCCAGGACGCTCACTGCCGGTATTATGTGTTCATCTGTTCCACTGGTACGGGCTGCTGGACCACTTCAACCTAGACGTAGTTAGAGTATGGAAATTGTTTAGCTTAATCGAGGAAGGCTACCACAGCACCAACCCGTACCACAACTCGATCCACGCGACCGACGTGACGCAGGCGATGCACTGCTTCCTGCAGGAGAAGCGCATACTGGAGAATCTGAGCCCGCTCGAAATTATGGCCTCGCTCATCGGTGCCGTCACGCACGATCTCGACCATCCCGGCGTCAATCAACCGTTCCTGATAGCGACCTCCAACCATCTGGCGGCACTGTACGAAAACACCTCGGTGCTGGAGAATCACCACTGGCGGTCGGCGATCGGCTGCCTGCTGGAGAGTGGCGTCGCCGAACAGGTGCAGGACATCCGGCCCGAGCTGGAGAAACAGATCAGCTCTCTAATACTGGCGACGGACATTACGCGGCAGCAGGAGTTTATCGGCCGGTTCCGCGACTACCTGAGCCGGGATGCGCTGGACATGCGCGACACCACCCACCGCCACTTCATACTGCAGATATCGCTCAAGTGTGCCGACATTTCGAACCCGTGCCGCCCGTGGGACATCAGCAAGAAGTGGAGCATGAAGGTGTGCGAAGAGTTCTTCCGACAGGGTGACTACGAGCGGCAGCTGAACCTGCCGGTGACGTCGCTGTGCGATCGGCAGTCGACGACGGTGCCGAAGATACAGACCGGCTTCTTTAAGTTCGTGGTTACGCCGCTGATGGACGAGTGGCATCGGTTCCTGCGCACCGACCTGTCCCACTCGATGATGCACCATCTGAAGTACAATCAGACGCAGTGGGAGAGTAAGCTGCAGGCGGAGATTAACGAGGAGACGCGCACGGAAATCTCGGACGCGGAGCTACTGGACGAGGAGGACATCGACGGTGCGGATGACGAGGGTGGTGAGGATGAGGGTGACGATTCGCACCATCTGGCCGATCTGTCCGACAGCTCCGAGGCGCTGGTACCGTTCGCGATGGCGACAAAGTTTGGACGAAGAAGTTCGCTTCAGGTGGCGTCCGCGAACCATGGTTTCGCGGGCAGGGTGCGCAACGAGCGGCGGCTTTCCGTACCGGCCACCCATTGCATCCCGAAGATCATCCTCCCGGCGAAGGAACCATCGAGTGGTGGAGGACGGTCGGGTGCGGGTTCCGGAGGCGGTGAGTTCAGCCTTCAACCACCGGAATCGATACAGGAGAGTGACGAGCATCGGTTCGACGCGGACTCGCTGTCAATCTTCTCCTCCGACAGTGACAGTTTACACCGGGGAGCTCGCGGTTCCTCTACCGGCAGTACCGCGGACCGGGAACGTCCGCTTAGTGCGGAGAATCTGCTCCCGGACTGCAGTATCGCTTCCATGACGGACGGTGCTTGTGGTGATCGGCTCAATCTCGTACTGCACGGTGCGGTTAGCGTCGGCAACACGGCCAACCTGCTCACCGTGGGCACCTCGAAGCATCTGATCCGCCAGCAAACGTTCCCACCGCTGCAACCGTACGTCCGGACGCGCTACATGTCCTCGCAGGCGGAGCTCGGTGCCTGTCCGGAAGCGTTACTCGAATCGCACTCGTCCAGCTCGAACAGCAGCGGCTCAACGAACGCAGCGGCAGCGGCAGCTTTATCAAACGTCGAATCTCGCGGTCGCGTGCTCGCGACCAGAAAGGATAGCATCAAGCGCGAGCAGCAACCGGACGGTGCGGGCTCATCGCAGGCGGACGGTGCAGGGAAGATAAAGGTGCCGAAATTGTCCCTCGGCCAGAAGGAGAACCTTGACCCGTCGATGCTGAAGCGAAGTCTTAGCAGGCGGCGTGGATCCGCTCCGGTGACTGTGGCGTTGCCTACGAAAACGGGCACCGCGTCGGAAACGGCTGGCGCGGGCCAGGTTGGGGCAGGTGTGGGTATTGTCGGCGAGATCGGCAAATCGTTCATCATTAAAACTTGCGATCTAATGCGCCGAGGTTCGATGCCCGTCGACGCTCTCATACGTAAGTACTGTCGCTCGTTCGCCCTAATAGCACTTCACTAAATTTCGCTCCTTTTTTTCGACAATCTTTCAACAGACTCTAAAGATCTTCCATCATCCCAAAGCACGGCGGGAAGTAGTGTGAATGCCGGTGGCGTTCCTTCCAACGCGGCGCAGCTTCCCAACAGCCTCGTCGCACCACCCGCGTATCCTGGTATGCAGCGGCGCGGATCAGTACCCTGCGAAAGCACCAACAATGTGGCCCTCCGGAGCAGCTTCAGTATCAAGCGGCGCAGCACGAAGAAAGCGATCAGGCGGCGGTCTTCCGGTGGTGCCGAAATTCTCAGCCCCATCCTGTCCGAGGATGCGGCAGGCGGTAGCAACGGTGCTGGTTCTTCCTCGTCCTCTAATGCGTGGTACCGGATCAAACGGGATTCGGGCCACCGGCGAACGGGTGACAACGAGAGTCTTCTGTCCCGGCGGCGAGGTTCCCTGCCGGTCGAGGTCCTCGCGATCGGTTACTCCGGTGAGTGTTGAGTACATATTAGATTAATACAACTGGAACGGAGTGAAAGAATGATTTTAACAAACTCTCACAAACGATGATCTTGAGTCTTAGCGAATTACCCAAGTCTTCTTCTTTGTTGGCCTAACGACCGTTTAGGTCAAGCCTGCCATTTCTGGCTTACTAGACTTATTGTTACCGCATAGTTGGATAGTAGTCATTCCTCACGATGGGGGAACAACCCAGAAGAGACTTCTCTTCAACCCCGGTCCTGCCGTGTGAAGACCGGCGCCGCTGTCGCATCTACCACCCGGTCACCCAAGTACTCATCGTATTTTTGAATCAACATGGATCGATCTAGAAGACGATGCCATACATCCAGCCGTGCTTTATGTCCCTCTCTCAAAAGAATTATATTATACACACCAAGTTCCTAAAGAAAATGTTAGTACCACTCTTTCTTTCGGTATTTACGGAGAACTGGGACATTTTGATGTCGAAGTACCTGCCGACGATTGTTCTTTTCCCCTTGTCCTGGGTCCTGGCAACATTTTACCAAAAGATCAATAGAAAAAATGGACCGTCCAACGAGAAACACTCTATCAAAGAATGTCTATTCACTGGAAGTTACTCAACGGTGGCCAATTTATTTATTTTGCGTACCGCACTCGGTTCTGCGTGCAAGTCCTGATTACAGTCGCAATTCCGATTGACCGGGAATGAAAGTAATATTGATAAAAAGCTCAACATATATAAATGAAGTAAAATATGATGGTTTCCGGAAAAAAGGATACTCTCTAATGCAAATGTTAAGTGTTCACCTTGGCTAGGATAAACTAGAATGTTGATGAATGTATTAAATTTACGCAGTTGAAGAATATTCTTCTTTAAAAAAAAGTCAACTGAAGTTATACGCCTGAAAGTATGCAACACTATGTTATATTCACATCGTACCTAGCTCATCGTCCCTTGAACAAGTTTTTAGTGCAAAATGAAAGGCAAAAATCACTTAGTTGCTATTTTTGTTCACACGTTGTCCTTTACTTTCGACTTAATTAACTATTACAACACAAACACAACTACTCAATATTAAATTAAACGCTTTACGGAGCGTGTTTGTAAGGCAAAGGAACAAAACACGTTCTATTAATTTGTTTTTAAATTTTCCAAACGGTGAGGGAAATGGCGCTTTAGGTGCATAATTGAAGCACTTAAAATTTCACTAAACAACTACTTAAACATTCAGAACCCTCTCCAAAGCCCAACCCGTCACACAGAATAGACGTCCGGTGTACCCGGTTTTACCCATCTGTCTGCACGCGTAGAGCAGCAGCAGCAGTGTACGCTCAAAAACCCTCCCGAAGCCTCGTAAAATTAATGTAGCACCAACGGGTACCGAACATCGGGTATTGCGGATCTGCTGCTTCTTTGTTGTGCGAGAACCGACGCGAGATGCCGACATTGCCGGTCCCAGATTACCAATAATAAGTATCAGCACCTGATTTTGGCTTTCGGCGTTCCACTCCGGGTCGCCGTTTGTGATGTAGGACGTGGACGCACAACGCACACCTTCGGCTTCCTTCTGCTGCCTACTGCCAACAAACACCAACTGGGAACCCATTGCGGTGATAAAGCTGTCGTTTCACGAGCTTGATCATATCTTTTTATGGCCAACAGCACTGGTTGTGGTTGTTGTGTGTTGGGGTATATTTTCCTTCTTTTTTCTCTCTCTCTCTCTCTCTCTCTCCGCACGGGTAACTCCTTTGTACTGGTTCGGTCGTTTTCCTAGAAAAACGAGGAAATGTTTTGCCAAGAAAGAGGCACCAGGTGGAAAAGGAAGGGGTGGACTGTGTGTTCCCACCGAGAAGGAAATCACTATTCGCACCTTGGCAAATAATCCAATATCAGAGCCTTCCATCGGCCACGGAAGAACCGGGATGCCAAAAGGATGGCCGGGCCGGGCAGCTGTTTGTTGTGCCGAAGGATATTCATTGCATTGGGTGGGCGGGTAGCTCGAACCGAGATTTACCCGTTACAAACGCACGCACCACCATCTATTTACCGACCCATCGGATCCGTGCGCTTGTGCCTGCCTGTCTGTGTGTGTGTGTGCGCGCATATGAATTGGGTGGTTGAATTTATGCTTTTTTCCGCCCGACTTGGTTGGTCGCACGTACCCGCGTACCGGATACGGAAAGAGCCTTACAGACGGGTAAGAAATTCGTTTACGCGCCGTATAACGCTGTTCGCTTGGGTCGATCTCACCGCAGGCTCGCCGTATCTCGAACGAAGATGGTACAGCGGCGATAGGGTACGTAGTGGTGTGTGCGGGCCAAAAAAAACACACACAAAAGGAAACGAAAAACACACTTTTTTGCAGCAGTAGATAAAGAGAGGATGGTGTAGACAGGATCAATATGCGAAGTAGTACTCGTTCCGGAGGCAAACCGGAGGCACGGAGTCGATGAAGCATGAAAAACCGTGGGCCGCTCTTCGGAATAAAGTCATCGGTCTCAGTTTATGTGGCATCACAAGCGCTATCCAGGGCGCACAGGGCGTGTTTTGTGCCATTTTGCATAAGCTTTTAGTTATGCTGCAGTTAGCGAGTGGGTCGGGGATTCGATTTCGGGGAAATTTCGCAGGGTGCGCGAGAAATCTTGTACACCCGGGTTATTGTTCGTTCGAAAGGTGTGCTGCTGACGACTGTGACTTTGTTTATGTTCGGTTTGATGGGCCAATGGTGTATGTGTGTGTATATATGTTGTGCATTATTTTCATTACTAAATTGCTACTAAAGCGGTTTAAGGGCTTACGGTCTCTACTTGACGTCGGTTTCTATGCAACGGGGGCTTCAAAGGGCAGAGTGCAGATGGAAGTTAAACGGTTTATACCTATTTTAAATGTACTGTAGGCAGCGTATAAATGCTGCAGTTCATATTTTACAACCTAAGCTGTATTTATAACTCGTCAATGAACATTGAAGTTTATTATTTAATTTGCACAGAAGTTCGTACATACTTTTAGGTGCATTTAGATGCACACAAATAATTCAGCTGAATTTTCAGTGCAAAATACCGTTTTTTGCAATGAAACTTAATTATTAAGTTGAAAAAAAGCGTGGAATTTTTAATTATTTTATAAGTAATCTATAGAATTATTCTTCTTTTCATGTAATACTCACATTTTTTTCGAACGTTTGACTTTTTGTTCCTATTTTCTATGCTATTTTATCCGGTTTTTTAACTCAAGCACTAAATCCACATAATGAATTCTAACTACTGACAAGACTTGAATACCGCGTCAGTCGGAATCTGTCTGTATTTATAGACAATATTTCGCAGATGGATTTCCAACGCATGCGAAACGCCACCAACTATGCAATTCGTGCAGCAAAAATAGCTTTCATGCGTAAAGAAAAGACTATTGTAAATTTTTAACAAGCAGAACAATGGATATTACCGACCGTCAGTCGAGATTTTTCTATCCCTTACTATAGAATTACTTTTTTTCATGCCGATTAATGGTATAGCATGTATTACGATAGTACTTTGGATTTTTTCCGATAATCACTTCTTTCCTGTGTAGAATCCTGCTCCTAGAGCGCGCGTCTGGTAGACAGGACCTTTCCGATAATATTAATACTTATTTTGTTACTGCGATAATATTTTTGACTATTTCCGGTACAACGTACTACCAAAATGAGCCCTTCTGAGCTTTTTTCATGAGATGTTTAGATAAATCTTGGACAAAAAAATGGTAACATTTAGTTCTTTTTTGTAGTTTTATGCATAAAAAACTGATATATCAAAAATAGGATACTTATAGCTCAACATATAGTCAAGTCAAAGTAGCCAGAAAGGTAAGGATTCATGTGGTTAGTTCGCTCCGGCAATCAAAAGCGCTTTAAATTGTGTCTAAATGCACACATAAATGGATTGGAATTTAAGGACAGTTTAATTCAAATTTTATATCATCTTTTGGTGTCTCCCAAAATCCATGTACGTGAAAACAGCTCACACTGAAATATGTTTCGTTTTCGCATCTAAAGACGTTTTGTTACAAATATGTATTGTCGCCAAACTGATAAATCTACAATCTGCATCAAATTTTCTTTCCAAAATGCTATTTCAAGCCAAACTTGGTGAATAACTTTACGAGCTGCAGCAATTTAAAAGTCAGAGTTTCACTCTGCTGCTAGCGACAAAGTTAATTGTTGCGCCTGATTGTATGCATCGTGCATCGCGTAGAGAAGCAGGCAAAGGAAAAAAAGACTGTTGGAAGACGATAAGGAACATCAATACCGAAAAGGTTTTGTAGTAGGGCGAATGATAAACAGATATGGCGACCAATGGTTCAGTACAATATACTAATTGCTCTACTAGCAGAAATAGCCGTACCACAAGAACATACTAAACGCTCCGCAAAAGTCTAAAGAACATGTTCGTAACGAACTAATCGACACGTCGTCCATTACAGGAGTTCAACCGAAGCGTACGAAAAACCTAGCTCCAAACCAATCTGAATATGTCCTGCAGCCACTGGTGCAGCGAATGCCATTGATGCATACCAGCCCGATAAACCGATTGACCTCCGATTAGTGTCCTTCTGTGCTGGGCATTTCACCCTTCCTCCTGCACCGCTCCGTTCCCCGTGGAGAGGGAAGGATGCAAGTGCCATTAGTTTCGCATAAGCCACCGAGATCACCGAAGCCAATCGCGAACCAATCACGCCATGCATATGTGCTCACCCCCGTAACGTACCTACGGACGTCCGGTTTTGATTTATGGTACTTCGGATGTGTGTGTATGTGGTTCTCCACCGGGAACATCCTAACCCGGGCCACAGAACCCGGCGCACACCTGTGTGCCTCGTCCTCACGTGTGGTGTGTATTTTTCGAAACGAGAATTTCATTCTATTTCCCAGGCAGAGTGTGTGCCGCTCTCGAGCACTTTATCATTCGGAAGCAGCTTGCTTTTGCCCCGAGTACGACGATGCAAGAAGGATGTCTATATTTGTGCGCACTGCACACCGTACGCGTTCTCTACCGACCGAGACTACCGTACGTCGAACGGTCGAAGCACTCGGCGGGTTAATTTCTGTGGCTTCCTTCAGCATTCCGAAGTGTATGCATGTGGTTGAAGCATAGGGCAGGGGTTTTCACGCACGTCAATGATGCGTTCCACATGAATTTTATATAATTTCTAAATGAATGCTAAAAAAACAGGCTTTAAAAATGCTTTAAAAACTAAATATAAATGATATAAATTAGTCTAGTAAACCACTATATGATTGGCACGATCCTGGCAAGTTGATAAGCCGGTGAAGGCAAAGAAAAAGCTCTTGAAATTATTATTAAATCCAACAGCCAAACGGTTTGTTTTTAGTCTTAAAGTTGGCACAAAATGAAACAGAGCATTCAACACGTAAAATTCTTCAACTTGTGTATTGCCTATTCTTTATTCGGATAATTATTCCGATCATACGATAAAACATATTTCCACACCTTAAACACGCTTTATGTTTAAATTGTTCTAGGATTTAAAAGAATGAAAAACGGAGTTTAATTCAATTTTAATTTAATACTTGTTAAAATCAACGTTCCATGTAAGCGAGCGTTTCAAAACCCGAATCGGAAGAAAGTTTAAGTTACTCAAGATAAATTTGCAATCATACAGGGGAATTTTGCAAAACTCACCCAGAAAAACCCTGCACTAATAGCGCACGAGAAGGAATAAAGCCGTACCACATCCCTTTTTTTTTTGGTTTCACCTACAGCCCCATACAGCCAGACCGATTGGAAAAATATTACCCTCATCCATACTGACCACGGCCAGAACCGAACGCATATGGCAGCAGCTTTCCAGGCCCAGAGCTGGAAGAAATATATTCCAATGCATCCCGGGGAATTGTGTACCTGTAGTTGAAAAAACGCTGCATAGATATACCATTCTCCGGGTTTTTTTTGTTTTGTTTTCATTGCTGTTTACCTTAATCAAAGCACCGAGCGAACGGAAAACTTTGATAGATGGATTTTCCTTCCCTTCTTACTCGGGTCACCTCGGCTCGTAAGGAAGTAAAGCAAACTAACACACACACAAAACAAGCAAAGTTGTAAAACAACTCAAACCAATACTTTCGAACCTCGGCAGGAAATACTTTATGCTCCATATGCGAACCTCCGAAGTGGATGCATCCGGAGTGGTTTACCAGATGAGACATTCTAGGGTGCAATTTTCCCTCTGCACACCACGCACATCTGCATCGAAGGAGAAAAATGAATCAATCCCATCCCAGCTCTAGCTATTGGCATACTCTTAGGGAGAAGAAATAGTTCAAGTGGGTCCAACATGTCGTTCTTTTATTTTTTTTTTTTTATTCTCGTATTTCGCCTATTAAGCTTTCTGTTAGCTAAAACACATGCAGAAAGTGGGAAAAAGGAAAAAAAAAAGTTGTACAGACAAAAGCCCGTTCCGGTACTCAGTGCGCCAATTAAAAAGCTTTATGGTTCAAGGATTTTAATGAATTGAATGCAAGCAAACGCAGACAAATTGGAGACCGAGAGAGAGAAATAAAGAGAATGAACATGTACAAAAGAGATCGAGAGATGTACATAACAACTACTCAAACATCGTCTCATCGTCGGCAAAGGATTAGCACGAATAGAAAAAAGGATATGTTGTGATGCGCTCTAACGAACGTTTGTGTTTCTCCGTAATTGCAGTCGTTGTTAGCAAGTTCTTTGTCTTGTTTTCGAACGAATCGATATGTCGATAATACAAGCTCGTTTGTACTATTCTTCTGTTCGCTTTAATTAAAGCTACATATATCTACGGCTCTAGCAACTAATAATGAAATAAATTATTAATTTTTCTTTTTTTACTTTTTCTTCTCTCATTGTAGGCACCCTTCGCCACTAGACACACTCACGTGCTTGTCGTTCGCCATTCCATCATTCCATCCCGTACCGTCGAAGGCACAACCGTGAGAACGAGAGAGAGAGAGAGCAACAATTGGAGCAAAAGTGTGCAAACCGGCATAAACCGCACATCCGGACAACCGGAAAACTAAATATCATTTTTCCTGCAAAGTGGAACAAGATTAGCTAAATAGTGAAGAAGAACGACGAACAAAAAACAAACCCTTTTTGCTCATTCCTACCACCGATGCTTCCCGCCTATATCGAATAGAAAGTGTAAAACGGAACTGAAAAGCTACACACACACACACATGCAGCTAAGAAAAAAGCAAGAGTTGAAGAAAAAAAGAGAAAAAGAGATGAAAAACGGCAACCCATTATAAATAAGAAACAACTGAACTGATCAAGATTCATTGCAAAACAACCAAAATTAATAACCATTAGCGGGTGTGTGTGTATGCGCGCTCGTATATCGTTAGAAAACCAAAAGAAGACAAAAAAATGCGAACAAAATGAAACAAAAAAAACCGCATACCATCCCTTCCATTTACTATCTAGTGGTTGAAAAGCAAAACAGGTGTACCGGAAATATAGAGAGAGCGAGAGAGGGAGAGAAAAGTGAAAATAAGATCAAGAAAACATCAAACAAATATCGTAAAGAAAGGAAACCAACACAAAAAAATGAAGAAATGATCGAAAAACAGATGAACGTGTCGGTAAGTCGGTAGCATGTTTAATTAACTAAACAAGAAAACAAAAGAAACAAAAACAAATCGTTTGCTAAGTGTGTGCATTGGTGTTGTAGAGTGTAGTAGCAAATAGTAATGAAGAGAATAGGCAAAATTAAGTAAAAAAGTAAAAAAACCCCGGCTAACGATAGGCAATGGCAGACTAAAAAAAAAAGCGCATATGAATATTATACCCAATTCCTGTGTCCCAATTTAGTTAGAAAACGGTGCTTAAAAACGACGCAAAATGGCGCGTTTAAGAAAAGAAAGCGAGAGAGAAAGAATCTAAATCGACGATCCTTTTCACCAATTACCAATTCACCAAACCTGGAACCAGGAACGGAGGAATAAATCCTCTGCTACTACTACCTGGAGAGAGCTTATATGTACACACATCTCTTTAGATACAATCCTTCACACCGATCACTGATCCATACCGCCAAAGGTGTATAGCGCACAGAGCGAGAGAGAGAGAGAGAGAGAGAGAGAGCGTTCGAAAGAGCTACTAGAACAATTGCCATTTCCTCTTCATGTATGATGTACCCATTACATTCACTTTCTATTTAACCAAGGCTAATTTGCCAATCATGAACAATTTTTGCACCACCACCAAAAGCGATGGACGGTGCCATTTTGTACGAGCATACGCATCATTCGCTAGTATATCTGCAATCGCCACCATCAAACCAATATCATGAAGCAGCGTTCGTCCCTTTTTATGCAAAAAAACAAACGATAAGGAGCTGGTATTCCTCGAATTGTGAGAATGTGTGTATGTGTATCTGTTTTTTTTTCTCTTTTTTCTACACTCGAACATTACTAAAACACCCAGCTGTCGTTACACTGGAATGCGCGTGTGTAAAGAAAATCTTTCTTACTTTTTTACTTTCCTCTCCTAGTAAAGTGTTTTGTGTCATCATGTGGGAAACGCAAAGAAAGCATGAAAAGTAAAACGAGTTCGACAAAGAAAAAGAGAGAGAGAAAAAAAAACTAATAACATAAAGTAAAACTTGTAAGCTGGCTGGTTCCAGCCCAAGATGATGAAGAAGAAAACAAACAGTCGAACACAGTAGTGGTATTCAGTAGGGAAAAACGGGAAAACAAATGCTGTGCAAAAGTAACAAGCAGAAACAACTCTTCCAACAAGAATAAAAATTTGTTTGCAAACCGGACAAACAAGATCAAAAGTGTATGTAGAAACACAGGTACATACATAGCACAACATAGAAAGAAGGAAAAATAGAGTAGAAAGAAGCAGAAAAGATTGGAAATTCTCCACCCTAATAAGACACGCTACAAACAAAACTGGAAAATCAAAGAGTAAAACACATTTGAGCAAGGTAAAACAACAAAACAACAATAGAAAGCAACATTATAATAAATCGGTTGTATACATACATTAGGAAACAAGAGAACAAATTCGAATGTTCGAAACAAAATCGAAACAAAAAGAAACAACAAAGTCTTCACTAGCAGAAAGAATGTTATTTATTTAATGTTATTTCGATAAGATGAGGTAATAATTTAAAAAGAAAGATGGTTATTTTTCTGTGTGTGTGTGTTTTGTTTTGTTTTTCTTCTTTGGCTAATGTCTTCCTTTATTTTTGATACAAAAAATATCACATCCGACCAAGCTAAGTTAAATGTCCCTTTATTTTCCGTGTTTCCCAATTGGACAGTGTGTTTGGCTTGAAGAATGTCTGTTTTGCGATTTGTTTACCACACTACTACTACTACTACTATTACATATATATACATCAATAGAATCAGTGTAAAATAGCGCGTGACACACCGGTCATCGTTATTTCGACGTACAGAGAGAGAGAGAGAGAGAGAGAGAAAGAGAAAAAAAAACGATAATAGAACACAAACTTCGGGTTAGCGTAAATGTGAAACAATAGACAGAAAACGTAAAAAGATAAACCCAAAATAGAAAACAAAACCCGATAGAAAACCAAACTGAAGAAAACATAACTTAACACAAACACTATAAACGTGTAATAAAACGTATAATAATAGTATTGCGCGTTTCTAGGCTGTAAAACGCATCACCTTCACCATCACCACTAACCACCACCAACCAATACCACTACCACTACGTCCCGGTAACTGTTTTTAGATGTATTTTTCAACTCTTCTAGCAGGGACGCGGTCCGATCGGTCTGGCATCGATCGTTGGCGATACACCCATATTTCGGTCCAATTTGTAACTGTAACCCCTTTAGAGCGCCTTTTCTATAAGAGCAAGAATAGTCTTTCCCTCTGTAACTCTAGCACATCCGTCGAAACCGGTGTGCTCCAGAGTCTGTGAACTTTCAATGGATATTGTGCAGTATTGTAATAGTAGTTGGTTTGTGCAACTAAAAGGGCGTGAAGTACGTTTTACTAAGTACTGCATTCGATATTTCAACTATACAGAACATTTGACAGTAAGCGGTAAATAGGGGAAACAATTTGATAAGCGACAAAAAAAAAACTATATAAATCAAGAGCAAAATAGAAAACAGTCGAATCATAAAGATACGAGAACAAACAAGCAAAAAACACGGAACGTTAACAAAGTGTGGTTAACATTGAAAAAAAAAAACAACCAACCAAAACCAAACAAAAGAAGAGTAAAAACCAATAAATAAAAAAACAGATTCGCAACAGTTGCAACGCAGATATGCAGGACGGAATACAAATAAAACAAGAATGCCACTCCACCCTCGATGTTTCTCCAACAAATTCCTCAACCACGCAAAACCTACACATTACGCGCGAAAGAGAAAGAAGATTATTCCATTAAGCATTAAACAAATGCGGTCTGCAACGTGACAAGGCAAAGAGAAACCCAAAACAGGAAAAGTGTACGAAAATCGTAATACATATGCAAAGTAGAACGACAACAGCAAACAAACACAAAAAAAAGCGAACAAAAAGAATCAAAAATTTAATTCCAAAGGTCAGAAATAAGCAAACAAGAGACATATGAAAAAAGGGAAAAGTGGGAGAGAAAACAAACCAGACTTGCTTAAACCACACTGTTTCTAGTAACTACTCTACAAAACTCGGTTGCCGCGCAGTTTATTTTACCTTTCTAGTGAAAAGTAATTGGAAAGCCCCCGAAACACAACAACACACAACTTTTACTACTACCACTACTACTTCTACCATTTCTAGACTACAGGCGCGAACACGTGACATAGTGATTATTAATGTAAGTGTGCAAAAATAAAACAAAACAAATGAACATTGAAATTGGAAACAAAACGGTCCAAAGTCCATTTAAGGAAGAAGAAAAAACCGGTAAATGAGAAAACTTAAAGTGTTACGAATCAAAACAAACACAAAACCAAACAAAAAAGGTCTTCAAACAGAAGCAAAACGCAACTGGTGCGAGTGCGGGACACACAAATTGCTGTGAATGATGGGCGAAAACAAAGACAGTTTGATCCAGTTCGTTGTGCTTTGTTTTACGTTTTTCAGACCATACTCGGGTCCTCTTATTGCACTCTTATTGCAATGTGCTTCTTTTCTACGGTTCAACAGTCATTTTATTATTTTTTATTTTATTATTAAGATTGTTATTCTTCTGATTGATTTAATTTTGTCTCATACTCGTGTTTTAATTTTAAACTATCTCGTTTATGTTGTTTAATCTTTGTTTTTTTTCCATTTATTTATTGTGATTTTTAACTTTGCTTTAGATTTGTTGCTTTCAGACCTTTTCTTGATAAGTTTTTCATTTGAATTGCAACAACAAACTTGTTTTTTTTTTAATTTTTTATACCTTTATTAACTGACTTATTCGATCACATGATTTTGTTTGCCTTGTTTTCATTCTCTAACTAAAGCAATTATTAACTACTAAAACTCCGACCACAATTAAAATAATACAAAAACAAATCTTTCTCACACACACACACACACTCTATGGACCAATTCTTCACTATTCTATACATCTCTACTCTACCGTACTGTACATACAAAACAACTGTAGCTCAATTTACTCGTAAGCTCGGAAAGCTAATACTACTTCTGGCAGGTAGTGGTCCTGTAGTAGAGAAAGGTCACTGCGTCTAACCTAACGACTGATGAACTTTGCTAAATTCTTGCTTTAAACCATTGTGAAAAAAATATCGGTTTTTTGTTTTTGCTTTAATTTTCCCCTCCACAAAACAATGGAGAGAAATAAGACTCTCGAAAAGAAAATCAAAACATAAGAAAAAGTTGACACTGTTGGTGCATTAAAAAATGCAAAAAAAAATGTTAAAATAATTTTTAACCTAAAACAAGTTCGAATTTTTTATTTTACTTTTTTCTCTTTTTGACTAGTGATGTATGTTCTTGTTTTCTATTTATTTATCCTGCTTTATCTCTACCTAACTCTTCGTTCCATATAGCTCACATTAGACATTATCTTAACTATCTTAACTAGGTATGAAACAGCTACATGCAATAAGTTAAGAAATATCAAAGAAAGGCGAAAGAAATCGAATACGAAAAAAGAAAACACACAAATGATTACGATAAAACCAAAACAAAACCCACTGTAAGAGGTAAATAGTGTAAGAAACTTTACCGGAACGAAATAGCGCAAAAGAGAGAACAGGAGAAGGATTCGAATCAAATCGCAAACCAAAAAACAAACTACTGTAGACAAAATAACCCTTTCTCTGGTATGTGTTTTATGTAATTTACAAAACAACAAATGGGAAAACGAATTTCCACCCGACGCGTATGCCATTCGAATGTAGCGCTAAACAAAGCTAGTTGAATAGTGTAGAGAATACAAGGAAAAACCACACAGAGTCACATGTTTTGTGTGGCACGACAGAAGCAGATAAATGATGCTGTGTTAAATTAGATGTATCAGACGTCTTTCCCCAAAACAACACAACCCTTAGATGAGTTTGTGGATGGGGAAAAAGGTAGAAAGTACACGGAAGTAGAAGAACGAAAGAGGCAGAAGTATAGCAAAGGAAGAGAATCGAAAGCAAGAGAAAAGAGCAGTTAGTGAATTGAATTAGCAAAACAAAACAAAAACAACGGACTGAAAAATAAGCAAACAAAAAACCTAAGCACACATACACACATGAGTAAGAAATTTAGAGACAAATCAGAGATGTTTAAAAAGAAAGTTTGTTTGATAAGACAAATTGCTTCGTTTATATTATCGAAAAGTCAATTTAGTTTTTTTCTTTTAGAATGAAAATCACCAATTAAACAGGAAGGTCCAGCCAAACACAAGCCAGCCGGTCTGGCTTCAAAGGGAATCGCATATGGCGGCTGTCCTTTTGTATTACTTTAGTTTTTTTTTGTTCAAATCAAAGTATTGAAGTGAAATCAATTAAAAACAAAGTAAATTAT